>OY992538.1:205745710-205825710 GCA_963921195.1 Pegoplata infirma
CCAAAACCTTCCGACAGTTACCCCATTCAAAAACAAGTAAAAAAAGTTAAATTTGACCTTGCCGAATGTATTGATAACCTCCACAATGTAAAAAAAAATTATTTGAAAAAAAAAACGATAGTAAATTTTTTAATGTGAAAAAAAAAATATTTTATTTTGAGTAAAAAACTTTATTTTTGTCATTTTTTTGAGTGTAAAATTTTTTTCGAGTGTAAATTTATTTTTTTTTGTTGAAAAAATATTTCTGAGTGACAAAAATACTCTGTAAAGTAATTTTGTGGCTTATCATTGTTTTAAAAGCTAGTTTTTTTAAAACTCGGGTTCTTCAACACGTGAATTTTAAGTAAAACCAATCTGAAATTCATAGTTTTCCTTATAACTTTTGATCCACTGGACCGAACTGTCCTCAGAACTGTCGTTTGAAAGTTACCGTATGTTTTTTCTCGTAAATTCGCGAAAAAAACCCTTGCCGAAATTCACTCCTTTGCTTATAACTTTTGAACTACTGGACCGATTTTTCTGGATTGCAATACTAACCTGACCAGGTAAATGCTCAACATTTATGCCAAACTTCAAGAGCCTCCGTAAAGTCCTTCAAAAGTTAGCGTGTTTTCAACAGACAGACAGACGGACGGACATCGCTAAATCGTCTTAAAATCGGTCAAGGATCATGAATATAATTTATGGGGTCCTAGAATAATATTTCGAGGTGTTACAAACGGAATGACAAACTTTAATATGCCCTCTAACACTAGAGTGGAGAGTATAAAAAAAAAAAAAATCCGCGAAAAAAAGTTTTTGGTGAAAAAAAAAATTCGGCGAAATTTTTTTTTTTTTTTTAAATATCTTTGTACTTATTTAAATACAATTTGGTGATCAATTCTGTTTGCATGTGTAAACCAGTAGCCGAATTAAAGCATTTTGTATTTTTTGGTTATGTTGAATGTACCAACAATTTTCGAGGTGTTCTTACAGTTTTTTTCATAACTTTTGAACCGCTTAACCCATTTCGCTCAAAAACAATACCAAACTGCTTAGGGCAACAACAAGTCAATATGCTAAGTCTTAGTCATATCTGTTTAATACTTTGGCAGTGAACACCATTTCCACAGACGGACAGACGAACCAACAGAAGGAAATCACTAGAATTTCTTATAATCGATCACTGATCAATATTCCATGTCAAATCGGACACTTTAAAATTTTTATACCCTACACCACTCTGTGGTACAGGGTATATTGAGTTTGTGCTGATGTTTGTAACTACCCGAAATATTGGTCCTAGACCTACCTTCAAGTATACCGATCGACTCAGAATAACTTTTTGAGTCGATTTAGCGATGTCCGTCCGTCCGTCCGTCCGTCCGTCTGTCCGTCCGTCCGTCCGTCTGTCCATCTATCGGTTTAAGCACGATACAGGTCGCAATTTTCAATCAATTGACCTGAAATTTGAAACTTTTGGCCAAAGGACGAAGCCTATTGAAATTGGAGAAAATCGGTCCATGTTAAGACCTATCCCCCATACAAACGCCCCCTTTGGATTCGGCTTCAATGACTCTAATAACCGTATTATAATAGATATCGCTTTGAAATTCAGCAAGTAATCAAATTTTGTATAATCACCATTCCAAATTTCAAAGGAATCGGGTAAGTCCTTCTGGTAGTCCCCATACAAACCACCTTCCCGATATTCACATAATACCCTAAAAATTCATAAAAATGGAAATATTTGATAAAAAATTTATTTTTAGGTGCTAAACGTGTTTTTTAGCAACCTTATCAAATCGGAATATAATTGGGCCATTTTGAGACTTAGTCCCCCATATAAAAATTTCGACCGATATTCAGTTAAATTGTTCTATTGACAAAAAAAAATAACCAATTCCACTTAAAATTGATCTGTGTGTGTTTTCTACACTAAATAAAGATCTAACAAAAGACAGATACAATCGGTCCATGTTTGGACTTGGGACCCATTTTCCGGAAAACACTGGTGTAGGGTATCATATGATCGGTCTTGACCGACTATAACTTTCTTACTTGTTTTTTTTTAGATTTTTTTCCCCCCCCATTTGTTGACAGCTTTTAGTACCCTTCGAAAACTCCTATGTGAAAAGTTTTCAGATTTTTTTGATGACCCGTTCAAAAAATATCGAATTTTTAAAAATTGGTAGTTTGTTCCTTTACTAAAACTTCTTTTACTCATAACTTCTTCAATAATGGTCCAAATTTAAATTTTTTTTTTCAAAATTTTTGTTTTTTCACGTACTTTAAAAAGAATTAATCCAAAGTGCTCTAATATGCGATTTTTAAGTTTTACAATTTAAATCTCACTTTTGAAAATGTATGTACTCTTTATTTTTTTTTTAATTTTTTTGTGTAAAACTTCTATCGATTCTATAAATTTTTTGCCCAGTCGTATCGTGGGATAACAATTATTACTATTTTTTAAAATTTTTTGAAAAAATATTATTGTAATTTTCCAATCTTAAAATCATTTCTACTGCTCCATGGTGCGTCATAGAGGGGTCATTTTAAAGACCGACCCCCATTAATTTTAACGTCTAAACATTTCTTCGGAACAAACTAATACCCTATATCCAATTTCTAAGGGGCTCCCACACAAAATGACATTTTTTTTTCAAATTTGCTCCAACCGCTCTAACTGCCCTAAAAGTGCCCTTAGAGCAACAAAATGTATGACCGACACACAATTTTTTTTTAAATCCAAACATTTTCTCTGAACACACGTACCCTCTATCTTTAACTGTTAAGGCGGTCCCCATACAATTTTTTTTATTTTTTGTAAATTTGTTTTATTTAATTAGCTTCTACCGGTCCAATGGTGCGTCCGAGAGGGTTCATTAGTGAGACCGACCCCCATTTATTTTTATCCTCCAACATTTTTGTAAAACATACCACAGCCCTATCTCCACTCCCAAAGTAGGCTTCCATTTAAAATTACATTTTTATAAACTTTGCTCCAACTGTTATTTGTAAAACTTCTATCGATTCTACAAATTTTTTGCCCAGGAGGATCGTGGATAACAATTATTACTATTTTTAAAATTTTGTGAAAAAATTTTATTGTAATTTTCCAATCTTTAAATCATTTCTACTGCTCTAATGGTGCGTCATAGAGGGGTCATTTATAAGACCGACCCCCATTAATTTTTACGTCTTAACATTTCTTTGGAACAAACTAATACCCTACACACAAAACGACATATTTTAAAATTTGCCCCAACCGCTTTAACTGCCCTAAAAGTGCCCTTAGAGCAATAAAATGGATGACCGACCCACAATATTTTTTTAGTCCAAATATTTTCTCTGAACACACCTACCCTCTATATTTAACTATTAAGGCGGTCCCCATACATTTTTTTTTATTTTTTGTAAATTTGTTTTATTTAATCAGCTTCTACCGGTCCAACGGTGCGTCCCCCATTTATTTTTACCCTCCAACATTTTTTTAAAACATACTTACGCCCCATCTCCACTCCCTTAGTGGAGTGATCGAATTATAATCGATTATAATCGAATTATAATCGATTTTTTGAATTACAATTGGTCTTTTTTAAATTACACTTGATCTTTTTCGAATCACAATTGGAATTTTTGAATGAATTACAAATGAAATCTTCGATCTACAAATTAAAATCTTCGAATTACAAATTAAAATCTTCGAATTACACTTGAAATCTTCGAATTTCAAATGGAATCTTTGAATTACATATAGAATCTTAGAACTATTGATATTTTTTTCATGACATCTGTTTAAACAACCTTTGTTTTAAGCTTACTTGCTATGTGAATTTATTTTTTTTTTTTGTTTGTAAAATCTTTATCTAAACGTGCAAAAAACACACTTATTATTTTATATTTTTTTTTTTTCAAATGGCTGAATGAACAAATTTAATCTTAAGTTCAATATAATTTGTTCAATCTACAATATTTATTTAGAAAAAAAAAATAATAATTAACTTTTTCTTTTTCTTTTAAATCAATATTCAATAAATTTAAATAAAATCTCTGAAAGATTGTTGTTGAGAAACAAATTTTTCTATTTTTAACTTTGACTGCAATGCGAAATCATTAATTAAAAAAACATTAATCATAAGCTTGGGAGGTTATTAAAATAAAAAAATAATAATATTACTTATACGTTTGGAGTTTAACAAAATTTTTAAGATTTGTGGAAACACGTGTGTAATAGGGCATTAGAATTTTGAGAATATTTTGGTTTGAGTTTATGTTTTCATACATATGTTTTCATACCACTCTGTGGTTTGAGTTTGTGCTGATATCTGTAAATATTGGCCCAAGAGACTACCTCACGTATACTAATCGACTTAAAGTCCCCTTTGTGTTAAAATAAGGTCCTTCCAGCCGTAGTTGTCAACTAATTAGAAACGTTTCTATAGTATAATACTCAACGGTATTATTATCAAACGAGCATAATTAAAACATGTAGACAAGTTAAATTCGACTTTGCCGAATTTATGAATACCCTTTACAATGCATTTTTTAAAGGATAGTACATTTTTTAACGTGAAAAAATTAACAATTTTGATTAGAAATATTTTATTTTGAGTAAAAAACTATTTTGTTGTCATTTAAAAAAAAAAAAATCCAATTTTTTTTTTAGTGAGTGTAAAATTTTTTTCGAGTGTAATGTTTTTTTTCTGTAAAAATATTTCTGAGTGAATGTACGTACGTTTGTACACAAAATATTGTCATTTTTGTAAAAAAAAAACAAATTTTTTTTTGAGAGTAAAATTTTTTTTGAGTGTAAAATTTAATTTGAGTGTAAAATTTTTTTTGAGTGTAAAATTTTTTTCGAATGTAATTTTTAAGTCACCAATACTTTTAAAACTAAACAAGTTTGAAAAGCATTGTTAAGTTACCACCAATGCTTTTGAAACTTGTTTAATTACGTGGCATTTAAGATGAAACCAATCTGAAATACAGGGTTTTGCTTATAACTTTTTAACCACTGGACCGATTGAGCTGAAATTTAATATCAAACAGACCTAGGGAACGAAAAATATATATGCCAAGCTTCAGCATCCTCAGAATTGCTTTTCGAAAGTTATAGTGCTTTTTATGTCATAAATTCACGAAAAACCCTTGCCGAAATTCAGTCTTTTGCTCATAACTTTTGAATCACTGGACCGATTTCGCTGGATTGCAATACCAACCTGACCAGGTAAATGCCCAACATATATGCCAAATTTCAGGAGCCTCCGTAAAGTCTTTCAAAAGTTAGCGTGTTTTCAACAGACAGACAGACGGACGGACATCGCTAGATCGTCACTTTATGGGGTCCTAAAGCAATATTTCGAGGTGTTACAAACGGAATGACAAACTTATATATACCCTCTATCACTAGAGTGGAGGGTATAAAAAATCGACTTAGAAATATTTTACAAAAATTTTCTGATCGACGCTCGTAGCACATTTATTATTTACAAAATTTGGACGATATCGAGCTTAAATTAAAGCTTTATAAATTATCAACGTTACATTTTTTAAAATTATATTCGTTTAATAATAATGACGTTGAATTTTATACTATAGAAACGTTTCTAATTTGTAGGGATGTGATTTCTATGCAAATGTATTTTTTTTGTCGATAGTCTAAAAACGATATCGGCCAACTAACTTTCCGAATCAAGAAATTCAATGCAAATGACATCGATTGTTTTGGTGAAAATGCATATTTTTGCATATTTTGGTTTTAAATGCATATTTTGTGCATATTTTCAACTTTAAAGTGCATATTTTTGCTTATTTTGGCATAAATTATCAAAAACGCAAATTGAAAACGGAAAAATTTTTTTTGCGGATGTTTTTTTTATACCCTCCACTCTAGTGATAGAGGGTATATGTATATAAGTTTGTCATTCCGTTTGTAACACCTCGAAATATTGGTCTAGGACCACATAAAGTATATATATTCATGATCCTCGATCGATTTTAAGACGATCTAGCGATGTCCGTCCGTCCGTCCGTCTGTCCTTTTGCCGTCTGTCTGTTGAAAGCACGCTAACTTTTGAAAGACTTTACGGAGGCTCCTGAAATTTGACATATATGTTGGGCATTTATCTGATCAGGTTGGTATTGCAATCCAGCGAAATCGGTCCAGTGGTTCAAGAGTTATAAGCAAATGAGTGAATTTCGGCAAGGGTTTTTCTGGAATTTACGAGATAAAACACACGGTAACTTTCGAACGGCAATTCTGAGGGTGCTGAAGTGTGGCATATATATTTTTCGTTCCTCTGGTCCGGTTCGTTCAAATTTTAGCCAAATCGGTCCAGTGGTTCATATGTTATTAGTAGGGATGAGATTTTCATGCACTAAAAAGTCGAAAATATGCGCTTAAAATATGCACTATCAAAATATGCACTAAAAAACCTAAAAATATGCACTAAAAAATAAAATGTGTGCAATAAAAGTCTTGTTTTCATTCGAAAAACTTCTTAATAAAGCAAAAAATAACACCTGGCTTAATAGTAACATTTAAAACTTTATATAAGCAGGATTTTTTTAGAAATTATGACAATCTATAAAAAAATTAAAAAAAATTTTTTTTTCTTATTTTCAAAATAAATTTTTAAAATTTAAAATAGTTTTTGAAACAAATAAATTTCAATTTGTGTTTTTGCTAATTTATGTCAAAATATGCAAAAATATGCGCTTAAAAGTTGGAAATTTGCACAGTATATGCATTTAAAACCAAAATATGCAAAAATATGCATTTTAACCAAAATATGCAAAAATATGCAAAAACAAATCGATGCCATTTTAAAGCAAATTTCTTGATTCGGAAAGATAATTGGTCAAAATCGTGTTTAGACTATCGACAAAAAACATGCATTTGCATGGAAATCTCATCCCTAGTTATTAGCAAACCCGTAAATTTCAGATTAGCTTCACCTTAAATTCACGTGTTGAAAACCCGTTTAACATGTTTTAAAAACATTTGTAAGTCACAAAAATATTTTACAATATATTTTTGTCACTCAAAAATATTTTTACACTAAAACAAACAAAAAAAAAAATACACTCAAAAAAAATTTTACACCCAAAAAAAAAAAAATAGTAAATTATTTTTTTTTTTTTCAAAAATTACTAAAAAAAGTTTTTTTACACAAAATAAAATATTTCTAATCAAAAATGTTATTTTTCAGGTTAGAAAATTTACTATGATTTAAAAAGGGCATTGTGGAGGGTATTCATAGATTCGGCCAAGTCGAATTTTACTTTTCTACTTGATTTTTTTTTTTTTACTTTGTGGTGGGTATTAATACATTCGGTATAATTTAACCTTTTTACTTGTTTCCACTTATTTTAAAAACTTATTTGTGGTTTAATATTATTTTTTGTTTTTATATAATCCTACAAAAATGGCAATTAGTTTTTATTTAATACCTTAATTAGATATAATTTAAATGTGCATAATTTTATATTAATAATGCATATAAATATTTTTATTTATTTAATGCAGTTATAATATATTAATTAAGTACGCTCAATTTAATTTTATTTAGTACGAAAAACTAATACGAATTTATATAGTATTTTTGGATAGTCGTTCGATACACTCAAAAAAACATCTTTCAAAAAAACATATAAAAGGGCTTTTAATTATTTTCTAATACTATTTTAAAATTTTCTTTGCTTTTTAGCAAGAAAAAATTAGTAGTTTGCTGAAATGAAACTTGAGTAGACAAATTTTACAAGTTTAAAAGTTAAGTAAATTTACAACAAAAAGTGTATAATTTTATAATAATGATTTTTTTACGAGAGTTTTTGTTTAAGAAAAAAATTAGAAAGAAAATTATAGTTTGCCAAGAATGACGATTCTCACGTTTTTTATGTAAGTCGGTCCATAGTCTAAACATGGATAACAGCAGGAAACATAAAGGGACACATATTTTTTTGTGTATTTTAGAAAAAGTACCTTTTAAAAAAAAAGTACTTTTTTTAGAAAAAGTTTTTTTTTAGAAAAAAGTACTTTTTTTAGAAAACTATACTTTTTTTCTAAAAAAGTAGTAAAAATTTACTTTTTTAAAACAGAACTTTTTTTTGTCTAGAAAGTGATTTTTTTGTCTAAAAAGTAAATTTTTTTGTCTAAAAAGAAATTTTTTTTGTCTAAAAAGTAAATGTTTTTTTCAAAAAATTACTTTGTGTTTTTTTTTTTAAAGCACTATATTTTCTAAAATAATACTTTTTAGGAAAAAATGTACTATTTTCCAGAAAAGTACGTTTTTGTCTTAAAGGTGATATAGTACTTTTCTAAAATAGTACTATTTTTTTAGAAAAAAGTACTTTTTTAGAAAAGTTACTTTTTTTTTAGAAAAAAGTACTTTTTGTAGAAAAAATAAATTTTTTTAGAAAAAGTATCTTTTTTTAAAAAAGTAATTTTTTTTTAGAAAAAAAGTACTTTTTTTAGAAAAAGTTCATTTTGTTTTAGGAAAAGTACCATTTTTTAAAAAAAGTTAATTTTTTTAGAAAAAGTACCTTTTTTTTAGAAAAAGTAGCTTTTTTAGAAAAATATATTTTTTTAGAACCAAGTACTTTTTTTTTCTAAAAAAAGTAATAAAAAGTTTACTTTTTTGTCTAAAAAGTAAATTTTTTCTTACTTTTCTTCTAAAAAAAGTAATAAAAAGTTTACTTTTTTGTCTAAAAAGTAAATTTTTTCTAAAAATTATTTTTTTTTAAAAAAAAGTACTATATTTACTTAAATAATACTTTTTAGGAAAAGTAAAATTTTTCTAAATAATACTATATTTTCTTAAATAATACTTTTTAGAAAAAAGTAACATGTTTCTAATAAGTACTTTTTTCTGAAAAAGTACGTTTTTGTCTAAAAGGTGATATAGTACTTTTCTAAAATAGTACTATTTTACCATAAAAGTGTTACTTTTTCAAAAAAAAAAACACTTTCTCTCTAAAAAGTACTTTTTTCTATTTTTCACAAAAAAGCACTATTTTTTCTAAAAAAGTACTAATTTTTTCTTATAAAGTACTATTTGTTAGTTTAAAATTCATTAAATTTTGCTGCAAAATGTTTTTGTAAATTTACAAATCAGCATCTGTAAACCAAAATCGCGGTTTTGGAATTTTTAAAAATATTTTTTCAATAAAGTACGTAAAATTTCCGACTTTTTGAGCCGGATTTGGTTGCCGTCTGAAGATGACCTTGTAAAATTTTTTCGTAAATTTTCCTACAATGAGCTCAAACGTGGCCAGCGTTTGGCAGGTTGACTCAAATTTAGTTTAAATGAAAGTTCGTGTCGATTTCTATTAAAGGGAAAAGGTAAAAAAAAATCGCCAAAAGTTTCAAATGGCGATAACTTGAAAACCGTTTGACCGGCTTTTTTTGTATTCTAAGACATTTCTCAAATTTTGAGACACTTTTCGTATAAAAAATCTCAGATACTGAGACATTTTTCGTATAGAAACATTTTCGGATTCTGAGACATTTTTCTTATAGAAAAATTCTCAGATTCTGAACCATTTTTCGTACAGAAAACTTCTCAGACTCTGAGACCTTTTTTGTATTAAAAAATTCTAAAATTCTGAGACATTTTTTGAATAGAAAAATGTTCAGATTCTGAAAAAAATTTTCGTATAGAAAGATTTTCAGATTCTGAGACATTTTTCGTACAGACATATTCTCAGATTCTGAGACATTTTGGTACACTCAAAAAAAAAAAAAACTGTAATGTTAGCAAAAAAAGATTGAAAACCTACAAGAAAATTTGCTGATTTTGAACTCACAATTTTTATGCTAAAGTTAGCAAAAATGTTTTGCCAATAATTAGTTAACTAAATTATTATTTTTTTTTAACTTAGTTCATACACATTTGAGGACCCCATTGGGTTCGGACCCGATAGGTCTAGACCCGATGGGTGTAGACCTAGTTGGGTTCCTTAAAAATCGTCATAGTTTTTGATCCAAAATTTGTGTCCGTTTCGCTCTACCTTGCTTAGTTTTTGAGATACGTGATTATAGGGGACCACTGGAGTCTTGAGAATTAAAAAACTCGATAACTTCAAAAATATTACTCGGAGAGCTTTTGACTATTTTGCGGTCTTGTTCTACGTGTTGAGAGCTACAAAAATGCTTTTGGACTTTTTGTTGTGTCGGCAATATTTACCGAGATATAAGCATTTTTGCTAACTTTTTTGGATCCAAAAATAGGACCCATTAGGGTCCACATATGTGAAGAGGACCGGCGATATTATGGAGAGCCCGAGAACCAACAATGGCCTCCATTTTGCTCTATCTGGCTTAATTTCCGAGATAGCGCCATTTTAAGTTTTCTGAAAATAAAAAAAAAATTTACCATTTAGTTTGCTAATATTAGTAAAAAAGCTTGTAAAAATTTGGTCAACTCAATTTTAAATCTAGCAAAAAAAATTAGTTCAAATTTTGTTTAAAATTGCTAATGCGCTAAATGAAGTTTACAAGATATTTTTGCTAACATGCTAATCTCAACTAAAAATTTGCTAAAAGTTAGCTAACCAGCATTAGCAAAAAAAAATTAGTATATCTACTAATGTATTATTTTGAGTGTATAGAAAAATTCTCCAATTCCAAGACATTTTTCGTATATAAAAATTCTCAGATTCTCAGACATTTTTCGTATAGAAAAATTCTTTGATTCTGAGACATTTTTCGAATAGAAAAGTTTTCAGATTCGGTGACATTTTTCGTATAGAAAAAATTCCAGATTCTGAGACATTTTTCGTATAGAAAAATTCTCAGATTCTAAGACAATTTTATGTTAGAAAAATTTTCAGATTCTGAGACATATTTTGTATAGAAAATGTTGACACATTTTTCGTATAGAAAAATTCTCCAATTTTTAAGCATTTTTCGTACACTCAAAAAAAAAAACTGTAAAGTTAGCAAAAAAAGCTTGTAAACCTACAAGAAAATTTGCTGATTTTGAACCCACAATTTTTTTGGTAAAGTTAGCAAAAACATTTTGCTAAAAATTAGTTAACTGAAATTTTTTTTATTTCAACTTAGTTCATACACATTTGAGGACCCCATTAGGTTCGGATCCGATAGGTCCAGACCCCAATCGGCCTAGACCTACTTGGGTTCCTTAAAAATCGTCATAGTTTTTGATCCAAAATTAGTGTCCGTTTCGCTCTACCTTGCTTAGTTTTTGAGATACGTGATTTTAGGGGACCACCGGGGTTTTGAGAATTACAAAACTCAATAACTTCAAAAATATTACTCGGAGAGCTTTTGATTATTTTGCGGTCTTGTTCTACAAAAATGATTTTGGACTTTTTGTTGTGTCGGCAATATTTACCGAGATATGAGCATTTAAAAATTTTCGGGAATGCTAACTTTTTTGGATCCAAAGTTAGGACCCATTAGGGTCCACACATGTGAAGAGGACCGGCGATACTATGGAGAGCCCGAGAACCAAAAATGGCCTCCATTTTGCTCTATCTGACTTAGTTTCCGAGAGCGCCATTTTAAGTTTTCTGAAAATAAAAAAAAAATTACCATTTATTTTTGCTAATATTAGCAAAAAATCTTGTAAAAATGTTGTCAACTCAATTTCAAATTTAGCAAAAGAAATTAGTTCAAAGTTTGTTTAAAATTGCTAATGTGCTAAATGAAGTTTACAAGAATTGTTTGCTTACATGCTAATCTCAACTAAAAATTTGCTAAAAGTTAGCTAACTAGCGTTAGCAAAAAAAAAAATAGTAAATCTACTAACGTATTTTTTTTGAGTGTATAGAAAGATTCTTAGATTTTGAGAAATTTTTCGTACAGAAAAATTTTAAAATTCTGAGACATTTTTCTTAAAGAAAAATTCTCAGATTATGAGAAATTTATCGTATAGAAAAATTCTCAGACTCTGAGACATTTTTTGTCTAGAAAAATTCTCTGATTCTGAGACATTTTTTCGAATAGAAAATTTTTCAGATTCTGAGACATTTTTCGTATAAAAAATTTTTCAGATTCTGAGACATTTTTCTTATAGAAAAATTCTCAGATTCTGAGACAATTTTCGTTTAGAAAAATTCTCAGATTCTGAGACATTTTTTGGAAAAAATAATTTTTAGATTCTGATACATTTTTCGTATAGAAAAATTTTCAGATTCGGAGACATTTTTTGTATAGAAAAATTTTTAGATTCTAAAAAACATTTTGCATCAGATCTATGACAATGTCAAAATTGGTTTATTTCTGCATAATTAAAATGCTTTAATGAAATTGCACATTTAAAAACACAAGAAGAAAATATTTGATTGCATAGTGTTAATTGATAAATGCAATTATAAATATTTATTTGCATTCCATGATAAGTATCAATTGATACTTATTAATAAGTTATTTGTCAGTAATTGTTTTATAATGTAAACACAATTAATGTGCAATAAATATATGACAAACACTTGAAGATTTTCAATAGGAAAAATATCTCAAAATCTTAGAAATCATAAATTATTGAAAATAAAATCGTAAAATTTAAATCAACAAACAGAAATTGTTGATGTACATTAGGATGACACAAATAATGAATTTTTCGAATATTGTCAATCGCAGCACTGTGGCTGAAAATTTGATTTCATTGGCCAATTATTAAAATTTTGACGCCATTTTGTAACTGATATTTAAATAAAACAAATTTACCGAAAAAAAATGTATGGGACCGCCTTAACAGTAAAAGATAGAGGGTAGGTGTGTTTAGAGAAAATGTTTGGATTAAAAAAATATTGTGGGTCGGTCATAAATCTTGTTGCTCTAAGGGCACTATTAGGGCAGTTAGAGCGGTTGGAGCAAATTTTAAAAAATGTCGTTTTGTGTGGGAGCCCCCTTAGAAATTGGAGATAGGGTATTAGTTTGTCCCAAAGAAATGGTAAGACGTAAAAATTAATGGGGGTCGGTTTTATAAATGGCCACTCTATGACGCACCATTGGAGCAGTAGAAATGATTTTAAGATTGGAAAATTACAATAACATTTTTTAAAAAAATTTTAAAAAATAGTTATGATTGTTATCTCACGATCCTCCTGGGCAAAAAATTTGCCTAAAAATATGCATTTATAGCGAAATAATGGCAAAATATGCAAAAATATGCATTTTAAGCAAAATATTCAAAAATATGCACTAACGAATCGATGTCATTTCAAAGCAAATTCTTTGATTCGCAAATATATCTTGTTTATGCTGTTCTAAGACCAAGGGGGAAAACATGCATTTTTTGCCCAGGAGGATCGTGGGATAACGATCATAACTATTTTTTAAAATTTTTTGAAAAAATTTTCTTGTAATTTTCCAATCTTAAAATCATTTCTACTGCTCCAATGGTGCTTCATAGAGGGGTCATTTATAAGACCGACCCCATTAATTTTTACGTCTAAACATTTCTTCGGAACAAAGTAATACCCTATATCCAAATTCTACTGGGGCTCCCACACAAAATGAAATTTTTTTTAAAATGAAAGTCCTCTCCTTGATAATTACATATAATTATATGAAAAACTTTTTTGCTCGGGTTTACAGTTTTTCATTTCGTGATCATGTTTCCTTTTACAAAAACTTCAAAGTTTTAGAGGAATACATTTTAAAAAATATTTTTTTAATATTTGTACTTTTCCTAGAATGCAACTAGTGGTAGCAAATGAAAGAGGAGGATCTCCCCTTATTTTCCTTTTTTTTTTTTAATATTTTTACATATCAGAAAAAAGGAGGTAAGTTACGTCCTTTCAAATATTTGTCCTTCAATATCCTTAAAAATTTTCCACAAAATATTTTGATAAATTTTTAAATGGCTTTATTCACATTCCTTAATCCTGATATGGCAAAATAAAATAAATGGAAAAATTAGGGGAGATCCTGCTCTTTGATTTGTCATCATCAGTGTCATCCTAGGACAAGTACAAATATTTCAAAAATATTTTACAAAATGTATCTTTTAAAACTTTGAAGTCTTTTTAAAAGGAAACAAAATTACGAAATGAAGACTTTAAATTCAGTTTTACTCCATTTGATAGCTACGTATATCATCCAGTTTATGTCAAATATTGGCTGTCGGACGGTGTTATATATTCATTATGGGGTCCCCGATCAATATTTCGATGCGTTACCTACGGTATGTCAAAGTGAGTATACCACCATACTGTGTTTGGAGGGTATAAAAAGTAAAAGTGTATTTTTCTACCTTGTTTACTACAAACACATAAATTAAAAAAAGTCAGTAACGCCCATATGTGACTTACCAAAAAAATTATAGTGCACGGGCTATTGTTGACAACCAATTTCTGATGCTCTCAGATTCTGAGAAATGTTTTCCCAAAAGGTTTTGAGTTATTACAGTTTTATAGTAAACAAGCGATATATTTAATACAATATATATCTTTTATATGATTTATGCATTACAATTGTTTACTTAAGGATTATGCAAATATAACCAAGATAAAGTATTAAATGTTTTATGATTTAAAATCAAAAATCCATAATAAATTCAAAAACCATATGATAAAAAAAATAGGTGTATGCTATTTTATATGTTTCAGTTTGTGTTATATTTTATGCTAATACATAAACCATGAGTCTATGTATTTACTTATTGTTAGTTTACATATATTAAATTTTTTGAAATGTATGTGATATGTACGTGTTTTATCTTTATTGTAGGTATAAAAAACATACAGTGATGGTCAGAAAAAGAGCACTGTTTTAGCTAAACAAAAGTAATGGCCAAAAACCCTTTGGCAGGTATACTTGCCTGTGGTCGTTAAAGGGTTATAAGTAGGGATAAGATTTGCATGCACTAAAAAATCGAAAATATGCGCTAAAAATCCAAAATATGCACTAAAAACCTAAAAAATATGCACAAAAAAAAAATTTGTGCAAAATCTTGTTTTAAAGCGAAATATTTCTAAAAAAAAAAAAAAATAACGCCGGGTTTAAATAGTAACATTTAAAAATTTATGTAAGCAAGATTTAAAAAAAAAAATTTTTCTTATTTTCAAAATAAATTTTTCAAATTATAAACATTTTTTGAAACAAAAAAAATCTCAATTTGTGTTTTTCCTAATTTATACCAAAATATGCAAAAATATGCACTTAAAAGTTGGAAATATGCACAAAATGTGCACTTAAAACCAAAATATGTAAAAATATGCATTTTCACCTAAATATGCAAAAACGAATCGATACCATTTTAACGCCATTTCGTGATTCGGAAAGATAATTTGACGATATTTATTTCAGACTATCGACAAAAAATATGCATTTGCATGGAAATCACATCCCTAGTTATAAGCAAGTAGAGGACTTTCATGCAAATGCATGTTTTATCCCGTTGGTCTTAAAACAGCATAAACCAAATATCTTTGAAAAATTAAAGAATTTGCTTTAAAATGGCAACGATTTTTATTATTGCATATTTTGCTGAAAATGCAAATTTTTGCATATTTTGCTAGTATTCTGCTATAAATGCATATTTAAGTGCATATTTTTTTACATATTTTGCTAAAAATGCATATTTTTAGGTCATATTTTGTATAAAATTTTAGGTTTTGCTTATTTTTTTGCTATTTTTTATGAATTTGTTTGTAAAAATCATTAATTTGCTTATTGGGCAGGTTTCACTATTTTGTTCGAGGTCAAATACTTGTCTAACCGAAATGATTTTTTTTCTTTAATAGGCTGACAAAGTAAAAAATTAAATTTTTTTTTTCAAAAATGTAAAAAATTTTATAATTTTAAGTGCATATTTTTGTAGTTTTTAGTGCATATTTCCAGTTTTTTAGTAAATATTTAAAGCACTTAAAACTAATTTTTTAGTGCATGAAGATCCTGTCCCTAGTTATAAGCAAAAGAGTGAATTTCCGCAGGTGGTTTTCGCGAATTTACGAGATGAAAAACACGCTAATTTTCGAAAGAACATTTTGAGGAGGCTGAAGCATATGGGGCATTCCATATCAAATCGGACACTTTGTTTTTTTTTTTTTTTAGATTTTCCTAATTTGTTTACAGTTTTAGTACCCTTCGAAAACTCCTTCGTGGTAAATTTTCAGATTTTTTTGATGACCCGTTCAGAAGAAATAGAATTTTTGAAAATTGGTAGTTTGTTTCTTTACTCAAACTTCTTTAACTCATAACTTCTTCAATAATGGTCCAAATTTCAAATTTTTTTTTTCAAAATTTTTGTTTTTTTACGTTCTTTAAAAAAAATCCCAAAAAATTCTTAAAAGCGCTCTAGTATGCGATTTTTAAGTTTTAAAATTTAAATCTCATTTTTGAAAATGTTTGTACTCTTCGATTTTTTTGAAATTTATTTGTGTAAAACTTCTATTGATTCCACAAATTTTTTGCCCAGGAGGTTTGTGGGATAACGATAATTACTATTTTTTAAAATTTTTTGAAAAAAATTTATTGTAATTTTCCAATCTTAAAACCATTTCTACTGCTCCAAAGGTGCGTCAAAGAGGGGTCATTTATAAGACCGACCCCCATTAATTTTTACGTCTTAACATTTCTTTCGAACCAACTAATACCCTATCTCCAATTTCTAAGGGGGCTCCCACACAAAACGACATTTTTTAAAATTTGCTCCAACCGCTCTAACTGCCCTAATAGTGCCCTTAGAGCAACAAAATCTATGACCGACCCACAATATTTTTTAGTTCAAACATTTTCTCTGAACTCACCTACCCTTTATCACTAATTGTTAAGGCGGTCCCAATACAATTTTTTTATTTTTTGTAAATTTGTTTTATTTAATCAGCTTCTACCGGTCCAAAGGTGCGTCCGAGAGGGGTCATTAGTGTGTAAAAATTTTTTTTATTAATTTTGAAAAAAAAAAAAAAATATTTTACTAAATTTTTTTTGAGTGTAAAATTTTTTTGGAGTGTATTTTTTTTTTTGTTTTAGTGTGAACATATTTTTGAGTGACAAAAATACGTTGTAAAATATTTTTGTGACTTACGAATGTTTTTAAAACATGTTTAGCGGGTTTTTAACACGTGAATTTAGGGTGAAACTAATCTGTAATTCACGGTTTTGCTAATAACTTTTGAACCACCGCACAGTGGGCCAAAGTACCATTCTGGTGTTCAAAAAATCATATCTCGTAAACTATTTATCTGATCAAAAAAACTTCAATAGAGAAAACATAGCGAAGGATATAGGCTTTCAGAAAATTATAATATGAGACACCCTGTTTCACAACAGGGTTACCAAAAATAGTGCCAAAAAGCAATGCCATATCGTTATATATATAATCGTGTCTGCAAATGTTACCATGAGAGCTATCCAACTAAATTTAACACCATAGATTCGATTCAAGCTCCTATGATTTTTTTTTTGTCATTTTGGAGCCGGTAGATGGCGCTAGTATCAAGTTTTTAAACAAGTTATTATTTTCAGTGCGATTAGACACCAATTCAGAGTGTATGTATGTTTCGACATTAAAAAAATATATATGTTTAAATGGACCCGATAGGTGGCGCTGTGGTGGAGTAATTATAAATATTCATATGTGTGGTGCGATTTTATTAAATTTCAGAACGTAACTTTAACTAAAAAAACTAAAACTAAACAACGTTTATATTTAGAACCAATATTAAAAAAAATTTGTCAGTCTTTCGACTTTTTTCAATAGAATAATATAAAATTTTAGCCGTAGGCAAATATTGTAATCTGCTAGGAAAATAATACTCAGATGTATAATGTGTATGCTATATTTATTTAATTAAAATTTTTATAAAAACAAAATAATAAGTTATAGTAATAAAAAAATTCATAGTAATAATAAAAGAAATAATTATATTATTAATTGTGACTGCAACTTATTCACTCTCGGAATCTGATTCCTTAGATCCCTCCTGGTAGTCTTGAATACTCGGGTCTAGTAGATATTTTCTGATGTCATCGGTAATAGGTTCCACAGGTCCATTGTTAATCGATCGAGAAATGGACGATATAACTGGGTCAGAAGTGTATAGTAATGTATTAAGTATGTCTCTCATAGTTTTTTCACGAGACATTTTCCTGGTGTTAAACTCTCTATAATTCCGAAAATCTTTGTTTCGCGACTCCATTGCTTCTTCTGAAAGCACGCCTATTGGCAAGCCAACAAATTTTATAATGTCAGGACCATGAAACAATATTTTGTGTAGACTAGAGGGCATATTATACCATGGGTATAATTCAAAATATAAAGTGGCTGTATCGTTAGTGAGTTTTTTAAATGCATCAGTATTAATTGCGTATCCGCAAGCAATTGTTCTAAGAATAATTCCTAAATTTGTAATTAGTCTTTCATCGATGTCTGTTATAGAAGAGGACAAGCTGGGATTTTTAAAGAAATGTCTGGCAGTGTTGCCATCGTTAGTGGTTCCAAACCCTGGCTTTGGTATATCAACTAGGATATGCAATTTAAGTTTAAGTTCGTCTATAATTTTTTTCTTTCTCTGCTCAAAAGATATTTTATCCTCAGCACTACGTACTTGCCATTTCTTTAAATCCATTCTATAAGCTATGTGCAAAAGGCATTCGAAGCACCTTATCCATGCGTGTAGAGTGGAGAGACCATACTCATACAATTCCTCTTTCGGTTTTAAATTTGCAAGTTTTTCCGGATTATTCATTAGTTTTGGTGTAGCTCCACAAATTCCACATGACTGTGTAGATGAGTCTGAAATCGCGCTAAAAGCTTTACCGTCTATCATTGTTAGGTGGAACTTATGGTTTACGTCTAATTCAAGATCTTCCGCTTTTGTAGGCTTGATATTTCGTATTTGAATTTTCATGCATTCTACTTCATGTTTTATTGTTTCAACTGTTTCTTTTTCAAACTTAATTTTTACAGGGCGGCAAAATCTTGTTGACGAAGGTCGGGGATTTTCCCATATTACAGTGCCATTGTGGTTTAGTTTTAAGGGAACTAGACAAATAGCGAACAAATGATCATCAGTTTTATGTTGATCGCTATCAGCATATTTTTGTTTATAGGTGGAATGTCCACCACTACCATCACAGCCCCATTTATAAACCATAGTTACTTCTCCAGAAGTATTTGTTGAAAGCGACCTCTTTAAAATATCTTTTTGTAGATCAATTATCCTTTTTACAGTATGATTTATTAAATTCTGGAGTTGAATTTCAGCCGAAATATCTGTTATTGATATTGCCCACTCATCAGGATAACACCGTTTTTTGGCTTCTCTTATGACATTATAGGAAGGGTAAATATTTGAGTTTCGGCTTTTAGCACCTAATCGCATAAGCAAGTAAGAGTGTTTAGTATATTTTCCATCGACATATAAAGATAATGCTTCATCTGGGCTATATGGTATTGGTTCTACCTTCGGGCAAGAAAAAGCTCTCTTAATTTTAGACGCCCTTTTTGGAGTTTTGTCTATATTTGCTAGTATTTGAGCTGCATCCCTTTTGCCGCTTTTATAGAGAGAAATTCGTGTGGCAGTCATTAATTCTTCTTTGCTTGAACTTTCAACCAGATTAGCCACTTTACATATTTTCGAAGAAGGGCATGATTCTGAATAACTTTTAGGAGGACGTCCACGAGGTTTTGATGGACCTGGTTCATCTTCCTCAATTAAACACGAAAAATCTATATATGTGTCTAACCATTCTTGATTCTTACGTTCAAAATTATTGGTAGTGCGATTAGCAGCTATCCATTTTTCTTTAAATCTGATACACAGAGTTCTCAATAATGTTTTTACCCTTTCATTTTTAATACTTCTTTGGTCAATGGCTAATCCGAGTTTCAAAAATACATAATTAATGACAGTATTTACGCAATCGCCATTGACATTATTCCAAACTTTAAATAACTCTCTGCGTGTAATTAGCATTTCGCATGAAAAAAATTGCAACAGTTTTATATTAAAACATTAACTGTAGTTTAAAAAAACAGTGGAAAACAGTTGGATATTTTAAGGTATAGGCAAGAATATAGTTCTCTTTGCAATTAAATCGTAGGAGAGTGGATACATTTTTTATTAATAAAAAAACTGTTATTAAAACTGCAGTTGATGGAACTTTTGATTGGATATTAGAAGGAATGAAAAAAAATTAAGTATTATTTGCAATTAAATCGTGGGAGGCTTCTATAGTTTATCATAGCTCTATGGATTTACCCTAGTAGGAACATTCATTATTTTCAGTCATCTACTTTTAATGTTAATGTCCAACCGAGTTTTTTTATTTTTGGTTTTTAAGTTTTTTTAAACTTTAAGGCGCGTTAAAACGGGATATAAATTTCCGGACATATTTTTTTCTTTTTATTTTATTTCGCGTGAGTTCCTATAAAAGTGTTTACATGGTAGAGATGGGCGCGTGAGTGAATTTTGACTCACACTCACTCACGCTCACGCAAAAAATAGTCGAATCACTCACTCACGCAATTTTTTTTTTTACTCACGCTCACTCATATTTACGTGAGTAATAAAAAACTTTCTCACGCTCACGCGTGACTCACGTTAGATTCAATCACGCTCACGCGTGAGTCACGCGAAATCTACTCACGCAATAAAATTTTCTTACCAAAAAAAAAAAAAATCCAAAAAAATTTTTTTACAAAAAATTAAAAAAAAAATTGGGCATATCAAATAATCTTATCACGTAAACTCACGCAAAAAGTAAATGACTCACTCACTAATCAGTCACTCAGATTTTTTTAAATTTTTATAGGACTGTCAAATACTTAATTTTTTGGCTTCTTCCAAAGAGTTAACAAAAACAAGTACAAAAAAAGTACCGAAAAGTACCAAAAAGAGTACCAAAAAAAATATCGAAAAAAGTACCAAAAAAGTACCAACAAATGGAAAAAAATGCCTCTCCTATGATGCCTCATTTGTATCTAGCATCATTAGAAATTAACACAATACTTCAAAATCAAGTACAATTAGTACGGCGGGACATCGTCATATTTTACAAAAAAAATTGTGAAAACCGCACGGGCAACCTAGGGCAGCCAATTTTTTTTTCTAAGGTACTTTATTAGTAGTAGTTTAAAATTAAATTAGTTTCGAGGGTGACATTTGCTGAGCACTTTTCTAATCTCTTTCAATAGTTAGAGGTATGTGCTAAAATGAGGTTTATCCAACTTAACTGCCGGGGAGACCCCTCAGAGGTAGGTAACATCAATGAATGTTTTTTTTTACAAACTTGGGTCCTCCCTTCATCAAAAAAAATTAATAAGTTAAACCTACCGGCAATACTATTAATATAACGTGACAACAAATGTGGAGCTTGAAAAAGGTGGGTTTGCACATTTTTTTTATTTCCAATGTTTGAAGCCCTGTATCTTTCTTAATATTGTACCAATCCTAGAACTATTAATGGATTTATATGCAGCCACTATCTAAGATTAATCGTGTTATGTTAAGTATTTAATGTGACATAGTTCATTTTTTATTTTTTGGACACTAGATTGGTGATTTATCCCACTGTGCACCGTACCAATTTGGCTGAAATTTAATACAAACCAAGCCAGGGGAACGACACATACATACGCCAAGCTTCAGCGTCCTCAGTGAGTTAGCGTGTATTTTATCTCGTAAATTCACGAAAAACCCTTGCCGAAATTCAGTCTTTTGCTCATAACTTTTGAACCACTTTACCGATTTCGCTGGATTGCAATACCAACCTGACCAGGTAAATGCTCAACATATATGCCAAACTTCAGGAGCCTCCGTAAAGTCTGTCAAAAGTTAACTTTTTTTCAACAGACAGACGGACGGATGGACGGACAGACATCGCTAGATTGTCTTAAAATCGATCGAAGATCATGAATATATATACTTCATGGGGTCTTAGACCAATATGTCGAGGTGTTACAAACGGACAGACAAATTTATTCACTCAAAGAAAAATGCTTCATCATATTGATGATACGGTTTCATCACTTGATGTCATCGTTTTGATGACAAGTTACATTGGACGAAAAATGATGTAATATTTCATCATATTGATGTAACTTTTCATCAATATGAAGAAGCTAGAGTGGAGGGTATAAAAATTTTAGACATTTCTGGTATTCCCATAACGGTTTCAAGCACTCCAGTTAGTGTTATCATCATTAGGATTTTAAATGTCGGTTTATCTTGTTAAAGGAATTAATTTTTTTCACGTTAGAAAATTTACTATTCTTTAAAAAGGACATTGTTTAGGGTATTCATAGATTCGGTTAAGTCGAATTTAACTTTTCTACTTGTTTTACTCTTAAAATGAGTAAAAAAATTGTCTTTTACACCATTTTTTTTTTTAAACTTGAAAAATTTTAGATTCCAGTACCATATCGTTTTACCCTCGTCTATATAAGAGCACCTCATTTCATAAAAATTTACTACATTCTGTATATAAATAATGAAATTTCCTTTTTTAAAGTTTTGACAACGGTAGAAAACATTTATTTTACTGTTTTCCCCCATTTTCCATTTTTTTTTTATTTTATTTTTTATTTTTTGATGACCATAATTGCCTGGCAACACCATATGTGTTTAACTATTATCTAAAGTTTATGTAAATTATATTAGTTGTTAAAATACACAAACAAAATACGCAACAAAACACGCACAATCATGCAAAACAGCGAAGGAGTGGAGGCATTGGAAACTTGAAAAAATATTAATATTAAATGGTTTAATGGAATTTTTGAATAGAAATGAGAGAGAGTGCTTTAAAAGCACTGCTTTTACTTATATTCACCAAAATTCCAAAACCAATAATACAAAAATTACAGTGGCGTTTTGGAGCGGGTTCGTTTGGGGACCTTGGAAAAGGCCTTACTCCTCGCGACAAATGTTAACAAATTTATTTATTATGATTTTAGTACCATACACTTAAAGACCTGTAAAACAATTTGTCATAAAAGTTCGTCCAATGAAACTTTTTAATGAAGTTTTCATAAATATTATGAAAATTTTCATAAATATAATGAAATGTTTCATAAATATTATGAATATAGAAACATTTTATAAATATAATGATACAATTTCATTGGACGAACTTTTATAATGAGTTTCATTATATTAAAGAAGCTTTTTCTTTGTGTGTTGTTAATCAATATTTTTGATAATTTTTGATATACACGCCCTCCAAAAGGGGCGGACCGAAAAAAAATACATTTTCTCCTTGGGTGCAAGTATAGGACTTTGAACTTCTTCTGATACATAATTTTTTTTTAAATTTTTTACCTTTTTGTTATCTTTATAATGGCTGGATCTTAAACTGTTGTTAAATAAAAATGTACCTTTATGAGCGCACCTAGTTTATATAAACATAGTTTATTTGAACCTGTGGATTTTTAGGGTTTCGCACCGTGTTTTTGGCTAGAAGCTTTTTTAAAGAAAATTATTATACATAGTTATCGACTCTATAAAAAAAAAGTTTCGATGCATCGATAACCAACAAAACAATACATCGATGTATCGTAACAAACTTTGCTGAGATAATTAGTTATCGATGTATCGATAACAATGTTTTCTATAAAAATTTGACGATAACAAACTTTTCTATAGAAAATTAGTTATCGATAACAAAATTTTCTATAGCAAACATTTCTACAGAAAATTAGTAATCAATTACAAAATTTTCTGTAGAAACAGACTCTTCTTTAGAAAATTTATAATCGATAACAACATTTTCTATAGAAAATTAGTTATCGATAACAAACTTTTCTATAGAAAATTAGTTGTCGATAACAAAATTTTCGGTAGAAAATTAGTTATCTATAACAAAATTTTCAGTAGATAACTAGTTATCTATAACAAACTTTTCTATAAAAAACTCTTCTATAGAAAATTAGTAATCGATAAAAAAATTTGCTGCAAAAAATAAGTATCGTTGAAAATTTGTTATCGATGTATAACAAACTTTAGTATAGCAAATTTGTTATTTCTATAGAAAATTACTTATCGATGTGCCGATAACAAACTTTTTTGATAGAAAATTAGTTATCGATGTATCGATAACAAACTTTTCTAAAGAAAATTAGTTATCGAAGTATCGATAACAAACTTTTATAGAAAATTAGTTATCGATAACAAATTTTTCTATAGAAAAATAGTTATCGATGTATCGATAACAAACTCTTCTATAGAAAATAAGTTATCGATAACAAATTTTTCTATAGAAAAATAGTTATCAATGTATTTATGGAAAGGTTTGTTATCGATAACTAATTTTTTATAGAAAAATTAGTTATCGATAACTTATTTTCTATAGAAAAGTTTGTTATCGATACATCAATAACTAATTTTCTATAGATAAGTTTGTTATCGATAACAAACTTTTCTATAAAAAATTTGTTATCGATAGCAAACTTTTCTATAAAAAATTTGTTATCGATAACAAACTTTTCTATAAAAAATTTGTATCGATAACAAACTTTTCTATAAAAAATTTGTATCGATAACAAATTTTCTATAGAAAATTTGTTATCGATAACAAACTTTTCTATAGAAAATTTGTTATCGATAACAAACTTTTCTATAGAAAAGTTTGTTGTCGATAACAAATTTTCTATAGAAAATTTGTTATCGATAACAAACTTTTCTATAGAAAATTTGTTATCGATAACAAACTTTTCTATAGAAAATTTGTTATCGATAACAAACTTTTCTATAGAAAATTTGTTATCGATAACAAACTTTTCTATAGAAAATTTGTTATCGACAACAAACTTTTCTATAGAAAATTTGTTATCGACAACAAACTTTTCTATAGAAAATTTGTTATCGACAACAAACTTTTCTATAGAAAATTTGTTATCGACAACAAACTTTTCTATAGAAAATTTGTTATCGATAACAAAATTTTGTTTTAAAAATTTGTTATCGATAAAAAACTTTTCTTTAGAAATTAAGAAATAAGTTTGTAGCCGATAAGTTTGTTATCGATAACAAACTTCTAAAAAAATTATTTATCGATAACAAACTTTTCTATAGAAAATTTGTTATCGATAAAAAACTTTTCTTTAGGAATTTTGTTATCGACAGCAAACTTTCTTTAGACAATTTATTATCGATAACAAACTTTTCTATAGAAAATTTGTTATCGATAACAAACTTTTCTATAGAAAATTTGTTGACAATAACAAACTTTCTGTAAAAAATTTGTTATCGATTACAAACTTTTCTATAGAAAATTTGTTATCGATAACAAACTTTTCTATGGATAAAAAACTTTTGTTATCAATAACAACCCAGGCAGAAACTGCCAACCGTTCCAAAGAAAAAGTCTCGGCAAAGCACTTTATTTTTTGTGTAGAAGATAGTATGAATTCGAAAAAGTGCTTTCCAAGCGCTTTGCCAATGTTTTTCTATTTAAATCCGTTCAAAGTATAAATTTTTTATTAAAATTTATTAATTTTCATAACAATTGGAATATTTTTTATTTCCCTGCAGGATAAGTGGCCAGTCCTTGATAGTTCTCATGATATGTCACTTATACACAATGACCTACATATTACAAACTTGACACCTTTTATATGAAAACACCTGTTTCTTTCGTGAGAAAGTGTCTTAAACTCCGGATACATCACCCTTAAACTCCGGATACATACCCGTTTCGGTTCAATACACCATTTTTTTCGGGACTTTTCCAAATTTTTTCCTAAAAGCATTTTTAATAAATTTTTTATTCCAAAACACAAACAAATTTTTTCCGGGACTTAAAAAATTGTTCAAAATTTTTTTATCCTAATAAATGAGTAAATAAATTTTTTTGTCTAATTTAATAAATGTCTTTATTCAAATAAACACCAAAAAAAGTTGTGTCTTATGGACTTATGTATACAATTTAAATACGTCCTATTTTTTTGTTCTAAAAGTGCTATAATAGTACCATATTTTTTGTTTTTAAAGCGTTTTCAAAGCGCTTTAAAATAGCAACGGCATACCGTTTACCGTGGTTATCATTTTGGACGCTGGGAGAGTACTAAACTATGATGCTTTCCCAGCACACAAGCGACCATAAAAGGTACTTTGCCAGCGCTCTCCCGTTCGTATTTTTCTGTCTGGGAAATTTTCTATAAAAAAGTTTGTTATCGATAAGAAATTTTCTATAGAAAAGTTTGTTATCGATAACAAATTTTCGCTAGAAAAGTTTGTTATCGATAACATATTTTGTATAGAAAAGTTTTTTATCGACAGCATATTTTGTGTAAAAAATTTGTTATCGATAACAAACTTGTTATCGATAACAAACTTTTCTATACAAAATTTGTTATCGATAACAAACTTTTCTATAGAAAATTTGTTATCGACAACAAACTTTTCTATATAAAATTTGTTATCGATAACATACTTTTCTATAGAAAATTTGTTATCGATAAAAAACTTATCTATAGAAAATTTGCTATCGATAACAAACTTTTCTATAGAAAATTTGTTATCGATAACAAACTTTTCTATAGAAAATAAAATATCGATAACAAAGAAAGGAAAATTAGCTTTTTTATAGGAAATTCGTTTCTTTTATAGAATTTGAGATTTTTTTTTCCTGTGATCACTGTTCTACAATTTTCCCTGCATATTTTAATTTTAAAACAAAAAAAACGGAAACTTCATAAAATTTTCATTATAAACTTTATAGAGGACATACAAAAAGCTTACCAGGAATTTTAAAGTCAGACTATAAATGTTGTTGTACCTTTAGTTTATATATTGTTAATATGTATTCATTCCATTGGCTTCTAGAGATTTAAAGAATCTTTATTTTTTTTATTTTTTTGGCAAATTTATATACATATATTGTTCACATTAATGTGAATAGAAACAAGCGAGGGTGTTAAATTCGGCTGCAGCGAATCTTTTATACCCTTCAAAATGTTACAAAATTTAAAAAATGGCAGGGGACTTAATTGGGGGAAGTGAGTTCTGCAAGGGATACGCTCCCCTTTTTGATAAATGTTGACAAATTTATTTATTACATTTTTTTTATATCTACGCCCACAAAAGGGGGCGTGCCGAAAAAATCTGATTTTTAGTCCCCTAAGTCCAAGTGCTAGACTTTAAAATTCTTTTGACATAAAAATGTTTGTTTAAAAAAAAATTGTAAGAAAAGTATGTTTTTCTTGAAGGGGAAACTTTTCCGCTGTTTCAATGATTTTGTCGCTTTCTGAACTTAAGTGGCCTATGACCACATCCCATATTTGTGTCATGCTTCAGAAGCCGGGCTATTTCGTTTCGGACTGTATCGTGTTTTTTACAGACGGACGGATGATCACATCTAGATTGTTTTAAAGGCGATCACTGATCAAAAACCGACCGATATTTCGATGTGTTACATCCAGAATGACAAAGTGAGTATACCCCCATGTGGTTGTAGGGTATAAAAAACTGAAATTGTTTGTTTTAAATCTCTATGAGAATACATAAAAACAAAGATTGCGCTTTTGTTTCAATTTTAAATTATTTTAAATAACAAAAAAACACAATTTTTTTTTGGTATTTATGTATTTAATAAGGGTATTTAAGGTTTTTTGCCCCAAATGTTTTTGCATAATGTTAAAACTAAATTTACTATATTGTGGGTGTCAGTGTTTTAAGTTTTCTTAAATTATATTGTGTGGGGAAGTTCTGTTTCAACGGAAATTTATTTTATGAAGTTTTTTTTATTTAAAATTTTTCCTTAAGTTTATTATTAAAGTTGAAGTACAAAGATTTTAATGTACTCAATTTAGAATCCTGTGTGAAACGCTTCGAAATATCGGTCTAAGACATTATACATATGGGGCATTCCATGTCAAATCGGACACTTTGAATATTTTTTTTTTTAGATTTTCCCAATTTGTTTACAGTTTTTAGTACCTTTCGAAAACTCCTTCGTGGTAAATTTTCAGATATTTTTGATGACCGGTTCAAAAGATATCGAAATTTTAAAATTTGTATTTTGTTCCCTTACTCAAACTTTTTTACTCATAACTTTTTCAATATTGGTCCAAATTACAAATTTTTCTGTTTCAAATTTTTTGATTTTTTACGTACTTCAAAAAAAAAATCCAAAAAAATTCTAAATTTTCGTTCATTTTCGTTGGATAACGATTATCACTATATTTTTGAAATTTTTTTTGTAATTTTCCAATCTTAAAATCATTTCTACTGCTCCAATGGTCGTCATAGAGGGGTCATTTCCAAGACCGACCCCCATCTCGAATTTCTAAAATTTGCTCCAACCGCTCTAACTGCCCTAACTGCCCTAACTGCCCTAAGAGTGCCCATAGAGCAATCAAATGTATCTTTAACAACTAAAGCTGTCTCCATAAAATTTGATTTATTTTTTGTAAATTTGACTATTTAATCAGCTTACCGGTCTAATGATGCGTCCGAGAGGGGTCATTAGTGAGACCGACCCCCATTTATTTTTACCCTCCAACATTTTTTTAAAACATACTTACGCCCTAAGTAGGCTTCCATTTAAAATTACATTTTTATAAAATTTGTTCCAACTGTTATTTGTATGGGAGCCTACTTAGGGAGTGAAGATAGGGCGTAGGTATGTTTAATGTCCCCTCTCGGACGCACCATTGGACCGGTAGAAGCTGATTAAATAAAAGAAATTTTCAAAAAATAAAAATTGTATAGGACCCCTCTAATAGTTAAAGATAGAGGGTGTGTTCTGAGAAAATGTTTGGACTTAAAAAAATATTGTGGGTCGGTCATACATTTTATTGCTCTAAGGGCACTCTTAGGGCAGTTAGAGCGGTTTGAGCAAATTTGAAAAATGACATTTTGTGTGGGATCCCCCTAAGAAATTGAAGATAGGGTATTAGTTTGTTCCGAAGAAATGTTTAGACGTAAAAACTAATGGGGGTCGGTCTTGGAAATGACCCCTTTATGACGCACCGTTACAATAAAATTTTTTCAAAAAATTTTAAAAAATAGTAATAATTGTTATCCCATGATCCTACTGGGAAAAAATTTGAAGAATCGATAGAAGTTTTACACAAAAAAATTAAAAAAAATCAAAGAGTACAAACATTGTCAAAACTGAGATTTAAATTTTAAAAGTTAAAAATCGCATACTAGAGCGCTTGTAAGATTTTTTTTGGGATTTTTTTTTTAAAGTACGTAAAAAAACAAAAATTTTGAAAAAAATTGAAATTTAGACCATTATTGAAGAAGTTATGAGTAAAAGAAATTTGAGTAAGGGAACAATCAATTTTTAAAAATTCGATATCTTTTGAACGGGTCATCAAAAAAATCTCAAAATTTACCACGAAAGAGTTTTCAAAGGGTACTAAAAACTGTAAACAAATTGGGAAAATCTCAAAAAAAAAAAAAATTATTCAAGTGTCCGATTTGACATGGAATGACCCATATATTTGCTGGATTTGAAGGGTTACTATTTTCCTGTTATTTAGAAAGAAAGAAAGAAAGAAAGAAAGAAAGAAAGAAAGAAAGAAAGAAAGAAAGAAAGAAAGAAAGAAAGAAAGAAAGAAAGAAAGAGGTACTTTTTATAAAAGGTACTTTTTATAAAAGGTACTTTTTATAAAAGGTACTTTTTTTAGTACACCAAGTACACTTTTTTACCGATTTTACCCCAGTAGAATCAACTTTGGCAAACACCCAGCCTTAGTGAATCTTTTGCCGGGAGGAGAACCGACATGTCAAAGAAAGAAAGAAAGAAAGAAAGAAAGAAAGAAAGAAAGAAAGAAAGAAAGAAAGAAAGAAAGAAAGAAAGAAAGAAAGAAAGAAAGAAAGAAAGAAAGAAAGAAAGAAAGAAAGAAAGAGAAATCTGAAACTTATGAAAAATGTCTACGAATCATAGACTTTTTTTTAGAAAGTTTTTTATATTTGAAAATGTTTGTAAAGAAAAAAGAATTCTTTACAAGATTTATGCCTTAAAAAATCTAAATTAATAATGCAAATCCGTCCTAAATTACCCTCTAAGAAGAATTTTTTGAGTAAAAAAAAACAAACCCCCCCCCCCCCCACCAAAGCCCAAGAAATTCATCCCGCCTGGGTGAAGTGTAAAAAAAGCAAGTGTCATAACAACTTTAGCAACTGATATATTATGAATGTCTTTGATTTTTGCTTGTTTGAGTGTAGCAAACATGATGTCACGTTTTTAAACAGGATTCTTAAATATATAACACTAAAACAAAACTGTAAAAATGTATTACACTCAACAAAAGAAATATGTATCAAAATTGCACAAAAAAACTACATATTTTGAGTAGGTTTATTCTAGCTCGAGGTCATTATTTTATTTACTAATTAAAACTATGATATTCTTATAGAATTATTTTCAACAAAATTAGGCAAAATGGAATTTAAATGACAAATCGCTAATGTTCAAACAATAATATTCATACATATTCAACTCTATCCCCATTAAGAATAAGAAGTAGAAAATTATATAACCTCTTAGTAAGATCACATTTCCAGTACTATTGAGTTTTTATGTTTGCTTAATAGTTTTGAGAATGGAATCTGACAAATTCCGAAACACGTGTCGACTAAGTCTTGCAAAAATGACCAGCATAAATAAATTTAAAACAGAAAAATATTTATTTTTAAAATTATTCAATGAGAATATCATTGTTTTTAATTAGTAAAGGAAATATTGACCTCGAGCTTAATAAAACCTACTAAAAATATAATATGTTAAAGGTTGAATAAAACAATTGTTATTTTTTAATAAAAAATAATCAGAATTTGAAAAAAACTACCTTTTAAAATCTTCAATAAAATCAGCTGATTTTGAAATTTAAATATATTTTGGTATTTTTTTAAAGCAAAAACAAATTTTAAAATTTCTCAAAAATTTTTTTAAAAATAAATATTTTTTATTCAACGATTTTAGACGTAATATTGAAAAATCTTTAAAAAAATTGTTAAATCTACTAATAATTTTTTTTTCGTGTATATTTTAGTTTCTTTTATATTTTTCTTTTGTAGTAAAACAAAGCAACTTTGTAACTTTATAGTGTTGTTAAGTCAAATAGTTTTGATTCTGCAAAATATTCAAAATATTTGATAAAGATTGTAAATGATACTAACGAAGAACCTTTTTGTTACTTGGTAATAACACTGTTCAACAAGAAAATGAATTTGGATTGAGAACAAAAAAAAATAATGTAAAAAGGATAATCGTTTCTATTTTTGCTAAATAATCTTGACAATGGAATCTGACAAATTCCGAAACACGTGTCGATTAAGTCGTGCAAAAGTGACCAACATAAATAAATTTAAAACAAAACAAGTAAAAAAGTTAAATTCGGCCTTGCCGAATGTAGTAATACCCTCCACAATTTCAAAAAAATTATTGCAAAAAACTTTATTTAAAAGGAAATTACTTTAAAAAAAAAAAAAAAATCTGCGATTTTTTTCTTTTTTTGTCAAAAAATATGTTCGTACTTGTTTAAATACCGTTTTTTGTTCAATTATGTTCACATATGTCAACCAGAAGCCGAATTAAAGCATTTTGTATTTTTAGGTTATGTTGAATGTACTGAAATTTTTGAGGTGTGCTTACATTTGCGTTCATAACTTTTGAACCGCTGAACCGATATCGCTCAAATGCAATACCAAACTTCTCGGGAGAACTTCCAATATATATGTTAAGTTTCAGTCATCTCTGTGCAATATTTTGTTCGCGAGAGCATTTTCCACAGACAGACAGACAGACGGACAGACGGACAGACGGACATCGCTAGAATGTCTTAAAACGATCGGGCATCATGAATATATATACTTTATGGGGTCCCAGACCGATATTTCGATGAGTTACAAACGGAATGACAAACTTATATATACCCTCTATCACTAAGTGGTGGGTATAAAGAAATAATTTTCTTGAAAATTATGCTATGAGAATATCATGGTTTTTATTAGTAAAGGAAATAATGACCTCGAGCCAGAATAAACATCCTCAAAATGTAAAAAAGGTAAAAATAGAATTTTATGATGATTCTTTTCTAATTCCAAATTAACCCTCTTTCTACCATTTTAGGGGGTAATTTTAGTCTTTTTTAAGAAAATACCTAAAAGTGCATTTAAAGGGTTAAATATTCTGCGAATATTTTTTGCGTCAAATTTCACTAGGTATTGTCAATGGTTTTTAGTTTGTGCGGAATACGTTAAAAGCTTAAAAAAATAAAAAAAGAAAATTGTAAAGTTACACAACTTTTGTCCTTATTTTTGGTCAAAGTAGGGTTAAGTTGGTCCAAAAAATTGTTTAAATATACCTGTAAGCTTAAAATTGTGTTTTGTTTTTAAATATAAAATATTATGGTGACTCTTTTCTTAAACCAAATTTACCCTCTATCTCCGATTTTAAGGGTATATTTTTGTCCTTAAAAAAAAAAAAAATACCCAGGTAAAAATAGTCACATATGAACACATATGAGGATATATGGATGCATATGCGAACATATATGAATCATGTATGAACACATATGCACATGTTCGGTGCATATGATAGCATGTATGGAATTATACATCCATACAACGAGCGAATATATAGTACTGTTTTGATGTCATATATGGAAATATTTGCGGTTAATTCGCAAAAACTAATGGGAAGTGTGGTATTTTTTCAAATATAGTATTTGTAAAACACAATGCACTTTTGGAATTGCATCTCATCTTGAATGTCTTCTTAGTTCCTTTTCAAATTTGTTGGCTTGTGAAAGTTAACAAAACCCAGCAAAACCTTAAAAATTGTAACGGTTATGTAATGCATTACCATAACCATGGCTATCCAATAATGCATAGCAAAAAAACTGCAAACATATGGATTTTTTTTACCGTTTACCATATGCATTACTTTTTAGTATATTTCATGCATTACGTTTTACGCACTCATTATTTTTAGCCTAACCCCAAATTGTCTTATATCTAATGGTAATAGATTAATTGATGATATCCAGAATTGATGATGTTTTTTTTTGGGGGGATGACACCAAAATAATGGGTAAGTATTACGTAATGCATGGAAAATACAAAAAAATAATGCATATAGTAAGCCGTAGTGAAAAAATAATACATATTTTTGGCTATGCATTTCATGATAATGCATTACATAACCATTACCATTTTTAAGGTTTTTCTGGAAATGCAATAGAAAACATTTCATTTTCTCAAATTGCATTTCATATGATTCGTTTTATTTGTTTTAGTTTTGAAAGTTTCTAAATTATTTGATTTGATGCAAACTTCAAAACCAAAATGTCATAATTTTATTTTTCCTTTTTTGTACATTTGTTTTTTCAAGAATTTTTTCAGTTTGATTTTACAAAAATATTTTAAATAAGCCAATTCGTTCTGGAATATAAAATGTGATTTGTCCAAGTAAGTAAGAAAACATTTTCTTATACATATTAATATCGTTGTTAATTTTGTATGTCCTGTAATCTCTTCTTTCTTTTCCAGAAATATCAAAATCTTCGATGGAACGAACGAAGAACGTGCTTTATCAATTAAATCAAGAAAACCCTCTTTAACTAAACCTTTTTGAAGAAGATTTTTGATGTTACATAAGGGATATATAGTCGCAACAAAATGTAGACTTTTTCGAATAATGGATTTTCGAATAATGGATTAAAATCGGAATATTTGGATAAAAACGACGAGAAAGCCTGATGTTGGAGAGCAAATCGTATTCAACGCACCGCTAATTATAAGAATTAAAGAGCTAAGAATAATTGTCCGATATTTTTCGGTTCCAACACATAAATTCAACCATGTTTTTAACAGTGTTCTTCTTATAATTTCTTCTTTATAATTTTTTTAAATAAAATATCAAAATTAGTAATAAAAGTGTTTTTTAATGACAAGGAAATACGAATTACTGAAATGTATGAAAACATATGAATGAAAATATGTGATCAAATATGAACACGTATGATCATATATGTACATATTACCTCAATTTTCGTCCATGAACATGTATGGATGATCATATGTGTTCATATGTGTGCATATGTGACTATTTCTAACCGGGTACTTAAAATACTATTAAAAAAGGCAGTTAAAGGATTAAAATATTCTACAAATACTTAGAACATCAAATTTCTCTGAGGCAGTTAAAGGCTTAAAATGTTTTACAAATATTTTATGCATCAAATTTCACTGGGGGTCACTAAAAACAGCAAGTGCCCAAGATAGTGAAATTTTAGAGAATTAACATTTTTGAAAAATTTATTTTATATAAATTGTGGCCCGAGTAAAAAAGTTTTTTATATAATTATATATAATTTGATAAAATTATATCAAATTATATATGATTATATATAATCTATATAAATAAAAATCAATTGTCGTTCGTTGGTAACAGCATCAGTTGAGAACGGCTGGACCGATTTGGACAATTTTTTTATTGAAATGTTCGTCATAGTCCAACTTAGGTTTTTACGTAAAGAAAAATTGACCACGCCCACTTTTACGCCCACTTTTCTCAATTTACCTAAAATCGGAAAACGGCTGCACCGATTTAGGTAATTTTTTATTTAAAGGTTTGTAGTAATCTTATTTAAGTTTTTACTGAAAGAAAAATATTCCACGCCCACTTTGACGCCCACTTTTTCAATTTATCTAAAATCTTAGAATGGCTGGATCGATTTGACTAAATTTTTTTAATGAATGTTCATCATATTCCAACTTTGATTTTTACGAAAAAAGAAACGCTCACTTTGGCTAATTTTTGTTGAAAATGTTCGTCATAATGCAAGTAAGGTTTTACGGATAGTAAAATTTTAAACGCCCACTTTTTTCTATGTATTGAAAGAACTATAACGAACCGATTTGGTTACATGTAATCCGCAAAAGATTTTTAAGGAAAGAAAAATTACTCACTTTTCCCGATATGTATATATATTTTATTAAATCATGAAATAGCTGGATCAATTTGTATAATTTTGTTTTTAATGTTCGTCATAGTCCAACTAAGGTTTTTCGGATAGAACAACTATTCATTTCTACGCCCACTTTTGAATGGATGGACCGAGTTGGTTAAATTCAAATAGGGTTTTAACGGTAAGGAAAGCTGTCCGTCCACCCAGTCTTTTTATCGATATATATAAAATTTTTCTCTATAGAAAAACAAAATATAGAATAATAAATTAGAAATACAAATCTAATGTAGTTCGTTGGTAATCGCATGACTTGAGAACTTTTTTTAAATGATCGTCTTATTTTTTTAAAGGTTTGTGTTTGGTTTTTTTTGGTCGGAAAACAAATTTATTACGCCCACTTTTACGCCTCCTTTTTTCGATATATCCAAAATCGGAAAACGGCTGGATCGATTTGACCAAACTTTTTAATTGGAAATAAAAAATTTTCACGCCCACTTTTATTTGAATATATCAAAAATAGAAGAACGGCAGGGCCTCTTTGGCCAACTAAGGTTTTTTAGGGAAAGAAAAATTGTCCACTCCCACTTTTTTCAATACATCTTAAATCGGAGAAATCGGCCTGATTTGGAAAATTTGTTTTTTAATGGTAATTATAGTCCAAGTAAGGATTTTGCGGAAATAATTATTGTCCTCCCCCACTTCAAAGCCAACATTTTTGAATATCCTTAAAATTTTCAACACTTGAGAACGCTGGACCGATTTGGCCAATTTCTTTGTTCTAAGTGTTCGCAAAAGTCCATATAATAGTTCGGAAAGAAAAATTGTCCTCGCCCACTTTTTTTGATATATCTAAAATAAATTTTTACTCTAATTACAAATAATATTAAATTCTTGGGTATTGTTAACATATGTACAAGTTATGTAAATAAATAAATATGTCGACTACTAATGACCGGACCGATTTTTTTTATTATAATTATAGTTCCAATTTGATTTTTAAGGAAATATAAATGAGAAAAGTGTCCCGGAAAAATGGAAAATTCGGGAAAACTATAAAGGTTTATTTAAAAATGCGTAATTTTTTTCTGTGTTGTTCTTAATGATACTATAGAGGTTGTAAATTTTTATAGTTCGCAAAGCCAAAGACATGGTAATTTATTTTTTTTAGTTCCTAAAATATAATTTGAAGATGATTATCTGCCTAATCGGGTCCATAAAACCACGCCCACAAATTTTCTAAGACTTACAATTTATTGTATTTTATACAGGGCTATATATTTGAAGCGGGACGAAATATATATATATTTGGGCCAGCAACGCGGACCGGGCCAGCTAGTTATATATAGAGGTAAAATTTTATAAAATTATATATAATTTGATAAAATTGTTTATAATTATGTCAAGGATTTGGTGGATATAATTATATCAAATTATATATAATTTCATAAAATTTTAGCAAATTAGATATAATTTGATACAATTTTATATAATTATATCCACCAAATCAAATAATTTTATCAAATTATATATAATTTTATACAATTTTTTGGAAAAAATTTTACCTCTATATATAATTTTATATAATCATATATAATTTGATATAATTTTATCAAATTATATATAATTGTATAAAAAACTTTTTTACTCAGGGGGTTAATTTACCTTCCTTTTTTAAGCATTTTCAATAGGCCAGAACTTTCTGCCTTTAAAGTGAAATTTTAGTGAAATTTTATAAAAAATATGTATGAGCTCGACTGTCTTTACAGAAACAATAATTTAAAAATAACGACTATAAGTCGCCCTAAGTGGCAATATCAGTATCTTTGGAAAACTGGCAACACCTAACATTTGTGTCTAAAATATAGACCATGTCTGGCAACGTTTGCAAAAATAAGTACTTAGATCAGAATTGATGAAGGAGAGGAAGAAGAATAATGATTACTAAAAATAAAAATTGATTTACATAAAATAGCAATAACAACACTTCTGTAAGAAAAAACTACAGCAACAATACCACTCGAATTGAAAAAATCAGATTTAGTTGATACTTGCTTAACAGCCTTCGTGGCGTATCGGTCTAGAGTGATTGTACGTTACAAGCAGTTAATAGCAAAGTATTACAGATGATGATGGGTTCAATCCTCAGCGGCTGCGATCTGTAAATAATTTTCACATATAGAGTTCTATTGACTATTAACTAAATAAATTTGACATTAAAAGTTTTTCTGAAGATTATTATAACTGGATAATATGAAACTAGTAAGAAACAAACCAGGATGTCTTAAATTTTTAGAAAAATTAAATTTTTCTTTCACACTTTTCTCAATTCAAAAACCATATATGTTCGTAGAACATTTTAACCCTTTGAGTGCCTCTTTTAATAGACTTTTAGGTTTTTTTTTTTTTAAAAACTGACAAAAATTAACCCCTAAAATGGTAGTTGGTGGGTTAATTTGGTCTAAAAAAGCTTCAACATAAAATTAATATAAAATTCGAAACATAATCTTTTTCGTTAAATATGGGGCATTCCATGTCAAATCGGACACTTTGAATTTTTTTTTTAAATTTTCCCAATTTGCTTACAGTTTTTAGTACCCTTCGAAAACTCCTTCGTGGTAAATTTTCAGATTTTTTTGATGACCCGTTCAAAAGATATCGAATTTTTAAAAATTGGTAGTTTGTTCCTTTACTCAAACTTCTTTTACTCATAACTTCTTCAATATGGGTCCAAATTTCAATTTTTTTTTTTAAATTTTGTTTTTTACGTTCTTAAAAAAAAAAACCCAAAAAATTCTTAAAAGCACTCTAGTATGAAATTTTTAAGTTTTAAAATTTAAATTTAATTTTTGAAAATCTTTGTACACTTCGATTTTTTTGAAATTTTTTTTGTGTAAAAGTTCTATCGATTCTACAAATTCTTTGCCTAGGAGGATCGTGGGATAACGATTATTACTATTTTTTAAAATTTTTTTTAAAAAAAAAATTTATTGTAATTTTTCAATCTTAAAATCATTTCTACTGCTCCAATGGTGCGTCATAGAGGGGTTATTTATAAGACCGACCCCCATTAATTTTTACGTCTTAACATTTCTTTGCAACAAACTAATACCCTATCTCCAATTCCTAAGGGGCCTGCCATACAAAACGACATTTTTTAAAATTTGCTCCAACCCCTCTAACAGTGCCCTTAGAGCAACAAATTGTATGACCGACCTACAATATTTTTTTAGTCCAAACATTTTCTCTAAACACACCTACCCTCTATCTTTAACTATTAAGGGGGTCTCCATAAATTTTTTTTATTTTTTGTAAATTTGTTTTATTTAATCAGCTTCTACCGGTCCAATGGTGCGTCCGAGAGGGGTCATTAGTGAAACAGACCCCCATTTATTTTTATTCTACAACATTTTCTTAAAACATACCAACGCCCTATCTCCACTCCCTAAGTAGGCTTCCATACAAATAACAGTTGGAGCAAATTTTATAAAAATGTAATTTTGAATGGAAGCCTACTTAGGGAGTGGAGATAGGGCTGTGGTATGTTTTACAAAAATGTTGGAGGGTAAAAATAAATGGGGGTCGGTCTCACTAATGACCCCTCTCGGACGCTCCTTTGGACCGGTAGAAGCTGATTAAATAAAACAAATTTACAAAAATAAAAAAAAATGTGTGGGAACCGCCATAACAATTAGAGATAGAGGGTAGGTGTGTTCAGAGAAAATGTTTGGACTAAAAAAATATTGTGGGTTGGTCATACATTTTGTTGCTCTAAGGGCACTATTAGGGCAGTTAGAGCGGTTGGAGCAAATTAAAAAAAATGTCATTTTGTGTGGGAGCCCCCTTAGAAATTGGAGATAGGGTATTAGTTTGTTCCAAAGAAATGTTAAGATGTAAAAATTAATGGGGGTCGGTCTTATAAATGACCCCTCTATGACGCACCATTGGAGCAGTAACAAGTAAAAAAGTTAAATTCGGCATTGCCGAATGTAGTGATACCCTCCACAATTACAAAAAGATTATTGCAAAAAACTTTATTTAAAAGGAAATTACTTTTGAAAAAAAGAATTTTTTTTGAAAAAAAAAATCCGCGAAAAAAAATGTTGGTAAAAAAAATCCGCGATTTTTTTTCTTTTTTGTCAAAAAATATGTTTGTACTTGTTTAAATACCATTAGGTGTTTAATTATGTTCACATATGTCAACCAGAAGCCGAATTAAAGCATTTTGTATTTTTAGGTTATGTTGAATGTACTGAAATTTTTGAGGTGTGCTTACATTTTCGTTCATAACTTTTGAACCGCTGAACCGATGTCGCTCAAAATCGATCGGGCATCATGAATATATATACTTTATGGGGTCCCAGATCGATATTTCGATGGATTACAAACGGAATGACAAACTTATATATACCCTATATCACTAAGTGGAGGGTATAAAAATGATTTTAAGATTGGAAAATTACAATAAAATTTTTTCAAAAAATTTTAAAAATAGTAATAATCGTCATCCCACGATCCTCCAGGGCAAAAAATTTGTAGAATCAATAGAAGTTTTACACAAAAAAACGTAAAAAAAATCGAAGAGTACAAATATTTTCAAAAATGAGATTTAAATTTTAAAACTTAAAAATCGCTTACTAGAGCTCTTTTAAGAATTTTTTGGGATTTTTTTTTTAAACAACGTAAAAAAACAAAAATTTTGAAAACAAAATTTGAAATTTAAAGACGTTATGCGTAAAAGAAGTATGAGTAAAGGAACAAACTACCAATTTTTTTAAATTCGATATCTTTTGAACGGGTCAACAAAAAAATCTGAAAATTTACCACGAAAGAGTTTTCGAAGGGTACTAAAAACTTCCCAACAAATTGGGAAAATCTAAAAAAAAAAAAATTTGCAAAGTGTCCGATTTGACATGGAATGCCCCATATATATTCATGCAATTTTTTTGATTCACGTTACCCTGATATGGCAAAAAAATTAAGAAAAAATAGTTTTGCTTAACATTTTTCCTTTTTTAAGCATAGAACTCAAATTTGTTGCACTGTGTAATTAATGAAATATCTTAAATGTATACAAGAGAAATATGAGATGAATGGCATTATTATTTTTTATGCTGTGTTAATGGATAAACAATTTGAATACTATATATTAAAATGAAGGAAATTTTCTTAGTAAACAAAATGAATCGACAAAGATCTAAACACCCTAAATTCTTGGCTCTGTGGTGGTGTGAACTGGGGGGGGGGGGGTTTATGTCAAACAGCCGTATTCTTAAATTCGATCAAGACTCAGGCACATATATTTTTTTTATGGGATCTTACACCTTTATTTCAATGTATTTCTCAAGAAATAAAAATATTTAATTGTGGTAGTGTAAACGCCCTATTAAAATAGTTGACATATAATTTTTTTTTCTACAAAGTAGAAAAGTCAAACATTTGAAATTATAATTTTTTGCTTGATTATAATGAATTTTATATGGTTAAAGGTGAATTATTGTTTTAGAAAGTTTTTAGAAATTTCTTTAAGAATTTTAGGAAAATATTAAAGGCTTAAGATAAATTCTAAATTCAGTTTTCAACTTGATTCATTAAGTTTTAGCAGATGTTAGTATTGGGTAGGGGGAAAACTTTTTCTATAAGAAAAATGTCTCAGAATATAAAACTTTTTCTATAAGAAAAATGTCTCAGAATTTGAAACTTTTTCTATAAGAAAAATGTCTCAGAATCTGAGACTTTTTCTATAAGAAAAATGTCTCAGAATCTGAGACTTTTTCTATAAGAAGAAAAAGAAAAATGTCTCAGAATCTGAGACTTTTTCTATAAGAAAAATGTCTCAGAATCTGAGACTTTTTCTATAAGAAAAATGTCTCAGAATCTGAGACTTTTTCTATAAGAAAAATGTCTCAGAATCTGAGACTTTTTCTATAAGAAAAATGTCACAGAATCTGAGACTTTTTCTATAAGAAAAATGTCTCAGAATCTGAAACTTTTTCTATAAGAAAAATGTCTCAGAATCTGAGACTTTTTCTAAAAGAAAAATGTCTCAGAATCTGAGACTTTTTTCTATAAGAAAAATGTCTCAGAATCTGAGACTTTTTCTATAAGAAAAATGTCTCAGAATCTGAGACTTTTTCTATAAGAAAAATGTCTCAGAATCTGAGACTTTTTCTATAAGAAAAATGTCTCAGAATCTGAGACTTTTTCTATAAGAAAAATGTCTCAGAATCTGAGACTTTTTCTATAAGAAAAATGTCTCAGAATCTGAGACTTTTTCTATAAGAAAAATGTCTCAGAATCTGAGACTTTTTCTATAAGAAAAATGTCTCAGAATCTGAGACTTTTTCTATAAGAAAAATGTCTCAGAATCTGAGACTTTTTCTATAAGAAAAATGTCTCAGAATCTGAGACTTTTTCTATAAGAAAAATGTCTCAGAATCTGAGACTTTTTCTATAAGAAAAATGTCTCAGAATCTGAGACTTTTTCTATAAGAAAAATGTCTCAGAATCTGAGACTTTTTCTATAAGAAAAATGTCTCAGAATCTGAGACTTTTTCTATAAGAAAAATGTCTCAGAATCTGAGACTTTTTCTATAAGAAAAATGTCTCAGAATCTGAGACTTTTTCTATAAGAAAAATGTCTCAGAATCTGAGACTTTTTCTATAAGAAAAATGTCTCAGAATCTGAGACTTTTTCTATAAGAAAAATGTCTCAGAATCTGAGACTTTTTCTATAAGAAAAATGTCTCAGAATCTGAGACTTTTTCTATAAGAAAAATGTCTCAGAATCTGAGACTTTTTCTATAAGAAAAATGTCTCAGAATCTGAGACTTTTTCTATAAGAAAAATGTCTCAGAATCTGAGACTTTTTCTATAAGAAAAATGTCTCAGAATCTGAGACTTTTTCTATAAGAAAAATGTCTCAGAATCTGAGACTTTTTCTATAAGAAAAATGTCTCAGAATCTGAGACTTTTTCTATAAGAAAAATGTCTCAGAATCTGAGACTTTTTCTATAAGAAAAATGTCTCAGAATCTGAGACTTTTTCTATAAGAAAAATGTCTCAGAATCTGAGACTTTTTCTATAAGAAAAATGTCTCAGAATCTGAGACTTTTTCTATAAGAAAAATGTCTCAGAATCTGAGACTTTTTCTATAAGAAAAATGTCTCAGAATCTGAGACTTTTTCTATAAGAAAAATGTCTCAGAATCTGAGACTTTTTCTATAAGAAAAATGTCTCAGAATCTGAGACTTTTTCTATAAGAAAAATGTCTCAGAATTTGAAAATTTTTCTATAAGAAAAATGTCTTAGAATCTGAGATTTTTTCTATAAAAAAAATGTCTCAGAATCTGAGACATTTTCTATAAGAAAAATGTCTCAGAATCTGAGACTTTTTCTAAAAGAAAAATGTCTCAGAATCTGAGACTTTTTCTATAAGAAAAATGTCTCAGAATCTGAGACTTTTTTTTATAAGAAAAATTTATTGGAATCTGAGACATGTTTCCTGTCTCAGAATCTAAAATTTTATCTATAGCAAAAATGTCTCAGATTTGAAATTTTTCTATAAGAAAAGTGCTTAATATTGAAACACTTTTTCTTAAAAAAATGTCTTAGTAAGCGTATAAAATTTATTTTCTTACCTAATTTCTGTTGAAAATTTACAGAAGAGTTGAATTAAAAACTTTTTCTTGTTTACTTTCATAATTTTATGCTGACATGCAAAGTGACAATTAGATTAGTTTTATGCCAGTGGCAAGAAAGAAGCAAACATGTAATAAAGAAAATTTTTCCTTTTTTAAATAATTTAAGCGAAAGCAGGAAGCATGAGTGATATTTGACATAAGATCACGGAAGTTTAGCAAAAGTCCAGTGTGCTTAAAGAATTTTTAATGCTAATGAAAGAAAGTTTTTAGGAAAGGAATAAGAAGTTACATAAAAGCACAAATGCGCTGGTCAGTTAATAAAAAGTTTAAAATATTTTAAGAAAAGTTAAAAGACAATGTGCCCTATTCTACCCTATGAAAAAAATCGATTTTAAAGACTTTTGACCTTGAACAGCTTGACTAGCGGTCACGTAATAAAATATGACATTTTGTAGCTTCTAAAGCGAGATTTTTTACTCCCTTTTTTATATTTCGAGGTTTAGTCAAACTGAGCAGCATTGCAACTATGAGGTTCTGGGTTCGATTCTCGTTTTAAAAAACAAAAAATGTATAATTTTGTAAAATATTGTTAGATATTGAGATGTAAATTCTTTTACGGGTATATTTCAAATCCAGTGCTTTAAAAATTGTTCAAGCCACGCTCCCATCTCTATCTCCTCATTAAATGCATACATGAAAACATTTATATATTATCATGGAAACCCACACACCCATACAATAAAGGGCATGCATGTTGCATGCAAAACTTGTATAATAGGGTGATACTTATGTTTCAAATTTCAACAAAGACTTAATATAATCTCAGATTCAGAGACTTTTTCTATAGGAAGAATCTCTGAATCTGAGACTTTTTTTATAGCAAAATTGTCTCACATTCTGAGAGTTTTTTTCACATCAAAAATGTCTCAGCATCTGATACTTATTCTTTCGAGAAAATGTTTCAGAATCTTAGACCCTTTCGATATGTTTTCATAAATCTGAAAAATTTTCTACAGAAACAAAGTCTCAGGATCTGAGACTTTTTTTATCGGAAAAACGTCTCAGAATCTGAAACTTTTTCTATACGGGAAAAAACTTCTCAGAATCTGAGTCTATTCTATCGAGAAAATGTCTCAGAATCTGAGATTTTTCTGTAAAAAATGTCTCAAAATCTGAAATATTTTTATTAGGAAAAATGTTTCAGGATATGAGACTTTTTCTATAGAAAAAATGTCTCAGAATCTGAGACTTTTTCTATAGAAAAAATGTCTCAGAATCTGAGACTTTTTCTATAGAAAAAATATCTCTGAATCTGAGACTTTTTCTATACAGAAAAATGTCTCTGAATCTGAGACTTTTTCTATACAGAAAAATGTCTCAGAAACTTAGACTTTTTCTATACAAAAAAATTTCTCAGAATCTAAGACTTTTTCTGTAGAAAATATGTTTCAGAATCTGAGACGGAAAAATGTCTCAGAATCTTGAAACTTTACCTCTATGAAAAATGTACAGTCACCCTAATATTTGCTTATGTAAATTACCTCTATCCATACATACATACGTATGAAAAACGTGTATGATTTAAAGCTGCTTCAACTTTGAAAAGTATGTAGCGTGTATGTCATGTAAAGATTACTAACATAAAAAAAATATAACACCATCAAACAATCAAAAACACTAACACACTTACATTTAAATTTTGCACACTCTCGCCTTCAGATGTGCAGTAACAGTGACCCACACTTTATTTCGTCTAGAAGATAGAATTTTTGTTTCAAACAAAATTCACAAAATCAAAACTTTTTTAAATCAAACTAGAATTATTAAAAAATGGTCTATAAATAATTTATTAAGCTTTAATTTAAGCTTGATAGCGTTCAGATTGAGTAAATATTTCAATTGCTACCAGGGTCGAGCTAAAAAAAAAATGTTTTTTGTCATTCGGTTTGTAACACCTCGAAATATTGGTCTTGGACCCCATAAAGTATATATATTCATGATCCTCGATCGATTCTAAGTCGATCTATCGATGTCCGTCCGTCTGTCCGTCTGTAGAAAACGCTAACTTTTGAAAGACTTTGGAGAGACTTCTGAAGTTTGACATATATGTTGGACATTTACCTGGTCAAGTTGGTATTGCAATCCACCGAAATCGGTCCAGTGGTTCAAAAGTAATGATGAAAAGACTGAATTTAGGGTTTTTCGTGAATTTACGTGATAAAAAACACGCTTACTTTCGAAAGGCAAATCTGAGGATGATGGCGCTTGGCATATAAATTTGTCGTTCCTCTAGCATGGTTTGTATTGAATTTCAGCCATATCAGTTTAGTGGTTCAAAAGTTATTAGCAAAACCGTGAATTTCAGATTAGCTTCATCTAAAATTCACGTGTTGAAAACCCGTTAAACCTGTTTTAAAAACATGGGTGTTTAAGCATAAACTCTTAAGTTTCTTAATTTGTCCCCTTACCCCTTTTAGGGTTAAAACTAGTTAGAATTTATCCTACTCCTTTTGGATTACAACTATGTAAAATAGTTTCTATAAATTCTAACTAGTTAACCGGTAACGGGATTTTTAAAACATTGTCTGTCATCTCGCTACTAGTTACTTTTAAACTAGTTTTTATTCTTATTCGTTTTTGAATACCTACAAGCACTACGTGCATCTTCGCAATTATATACATATAAAAGGTAATATATTGAAATAAAATAATTTTTAAAACCCAATTTAACTTTTGTCTTTTTATTTTATGATCCACCGCATTTACGGCAAACAATGGGTAAGTCACAAACATAGTTTACAACGTATTTTTGTCACTCAAAAATATTTTTACACTAAAAAAAAAATACACTCGAAAAAAATTTTACACTTAAAAAAAATTTTACACTCAAAAAAAAAAAAAAATTAGTAAATTATTTTTTTTTTTCTTCAAAAAATACTAAAAAAAGTTTTTTTACACAAAATAAAATGTTTCTAATCAAAAAATGTTAATTTACTATCACTTAAAAAGGGCATTGTGGAGGGTGTACATTAGGGATATAACCATTTGCATATTTTTGAAAATATCAAAAAGGGCCTATCATAGTGAGAAAGTACATAGAAAATCAATAAGAAATGCGTCCTCTTTTTTTCGCGAATGTTAAAAAAGGTTCGGCACCGATCGCGATGAAGTTTTTGCTAATATTTTTTTTTTCAAATATTTATTCAACCCATGTTTCAAATGTTAAAAATCATACTGCTAATTTTTCTAGTTTTATTTTTGTTGTAAAACGACGAAAATCAAAATAACGTTGAAAGGGACGGATTCCCACCATAAAACATACAAAAATTAAAATTTGAGGTGTTTTAGAAATTGCAATCGGTGCCGAAGGTTTTTGGACCAAAATGACCCCGGATACCGTTTTTTGTTATCAGTATAACATTGCCCATACCGTTATGATAGGTTCTTATTTTGGTTATACCCCTAGTGTACATAGATTCGGCCAAGTCGAATTTAACTTTTCTACTTGTTTTTACTCAATCTGGATGCCATTAAGCTTAAAATAAATCTTGAATAGTTTCCTACAAAACAATTTTTTAAATAATAATGGTTTCATGATTATCAGGTTTAGAATTTTTAATTTTGTTTTTAACAAATTGGTAACGATCTTGACGCGATGTGGGAGCTTACGTGCACATTGGTTGAATTTCGGTCTTGGTCGTTAAAAGAAGTCTTCTTTTAACGTCAAAGACAGAAAATCGCGAATGGCACAACCAAAGGTTACCAACCCCCCCTTGAAGTAGTGAGTACTGCAGAGTACCATGACGCGTAAGATAGCTTATTCTATTGAAAGTAGCCATAGCCTCTCTGGTATCTAGGACCGACCATACGTGGTGAAGAGCCACACCCTGTCTATTAAGGTACCTGCAGGCGGAACAATGTTGTATGCAGTATCCGGTTGCACTGACAATGTAATTGGGTCCTGTATGCAATATTGGGTCATCTGTAGGGCCCTTTTATAGCAAAATATGACGGATCTAGAGCGGAATCTCAATAAAATTCCCGTAATCCCCGGTGTTATCTGGACCGTGCCCATGGGATGAATAGCACTACGTTAGTGTGTTTTTGAACGGAGGCCTCCAAGGAACTGGCGAACCTTGGTTGTATTAGCTCGCTGGCAGTAAAGGGCTCTGCTGTCAAGCGTCTGTTGTTAATCCCTTATTTTCTTTTCTTTATACAGATGGATTCAACTAACCAAAGTTTAAATGAGAAAACTTTAATACAAAGTCAGGTTGAAGTAAACCTATCAACTGGGGATAAAGAGATTCAAGGTCTCAATAATCCAGTCGAACAAATGGATGTAGTTGAACATATAGTGGACTTAGGTCTCAATGATGTTGAAACTAATATCCCAACGGATGATGAGGATGAACTACTAAATTCTCAACCTAAACCAGCCGGTGATGAAGTAGAAGGCGTAAAGACAAACCCAATGTCTGACAAGATCAAACTAAGTGGTGCTGCTCGGAAACGTCTTAAAATTTATCTAGATGATGGTATTGACATCGAGGTAGCTCGTATGCTTTGTAAGAAGCCAATGCGTGAAGCTCGGAAAGAGGTGCAGGAGCTTACATCGAGTAGAAAACGGGTAAGATCGAATGGTTCCACGCCAACAGAGGAAAAACACCCCCCAAAACGGGCCGCTGAAATTGATGTTGATGGTACTCCCCGCAAAGCTGCAGTTAAACCAGCGTTGCCGACCGCACAAAAGGAACCTCCTCAACAACAGAAAAAAGCAGCGGTACCCTCCTTCAAGGAAGTCGTCACTAGTACGAAGATTGGCGTAATTCCGCCTGATTTCCCTAAAACAAGATGGTCGAACAATCAACTTGAGGCCATTCAGGAAGCTGTATTGGGCAAGATTGTGGAGCTGAGAAAAGGTACTGTGAAACCTAGCTTCTCTAGCTGCACCTTTAAGCCTGGTTGGCTTGCATTCGCCTGTCGCGACAACGATACGGTGCAGTGGTTAAGGGATCATGTCCCTACTCTACAGCCATGGAGCGAGGCCGTATTGAAAGTTGTAGCGGAAGACGACGTGCCAAAGGCCCAGGTCTTTATAGGGTATTTCCCTGAGAAGGCTGATAAGTCCAATGATCTAATCCTTGGACTGCTCGAGGGTCAGAACTGTGACCTTTCTGTTGAGTACTGGAAGGTGCTAAAAAGGGTGATTAAAGGTGGGATCATAGAACTCACCTTATCTATCGACCCAATATCAGCGCAGGTACTACAGCAGAAAGGTAACAAGGTGAACTATGGGTATGGATCAGTGCTTGTCAGACCCACTCGTCCACAACATGAGGTCGCGCACGGCATACCCAGTACGGCGAAAGCAACTACTTCGTCAGCATCGGGGAAATCTGACAAAGGAGTAAACCAGAACTCCGCTCTGTCAGAAGAACCATGTTGTTCGAAGAACATTGCCAAGCCAAGTTCTTCCAGGCCCTCGGTCAGCAAAAAGACCGGAAATCAGGGACACCGCGAGTCGAATACATCAAGACCTCGCAAGTGGGAAAGAGGCTCGGCTGAGGAAGCAGCGCTCCTGAACTCCAACAGAGGCAGGAAAATGGCGAAGCGCGCCTCGAAACCTAAGCGCTAAAATGTCACCTTCCAAAGGTAAGACACCAAGGCACCTAAAGTGCCTTCAGGTGAACCTTCACCATGCCAAGGCGGCATCACACGTGCTCAACAGAAGGTTCACCAAAGACGACCTGGACGTCCTTTTTATCCAGGAGCCTTGGATAAACAACAGAGTCATCAATGGGCTCACTGCAAAGCAAGGTAAACTTATTTACAATTCCCAACATGATAGGCCTAGAGCGGCCTTATTTATTAGGAATAATATAACATTTCTTCCAATTTCAGAGTTTATTCTTGGGGACTTGGTGGCGATATTGGCAAATGTGCCTTCTCTCTCAGGGGATCACGAGGTAGTCATTGCTTCTGCCTATCTGCCAGGTGAGTTCACTACAGCTCCAACCTCGGAGGTCAAGGCCTTCGTGGAGTACTGCAGCGGGAGGAATCTGAGCTGGATCCTCTGTTGTGATGCAAATGCGCACCACACAAATTGGGGAAGCACTGATATAAATAAAAGAGGTGAGTCACTTTTGGAATTTATATTTAAACATAATATTAACATTGCGAATCGGGGAAATGAACCCACATTTAGAAATGTAGTTAGATCAGAGGTCTTAGATCTCACTCTCACTAGTTCTAATATGGGGTTTGCCATCTCTAACTGGCATGTGTCCGACGAACCTTCTATGTCCGATCACCAACATTTAGTTTTTGACGTAGTGGGTGCGGTGGGCACTGAACAGAGATATCGCAATCCTAGGAAAACTAACTGGGATAACTTCCGTTTGCATTTAGAAGCAAATGCGAATCAATCAGGGGAGCTTATAAAAAGCTCGGTAAGCATTGATCAGGAGGCATATGATTTACAGTCAAATATTAAACTTGCTTTCGATAGGAGTTGTCCTTTAAGGGCCAGGAAGGTGAAGAGAGATGTTCCATGGTGGAACGATGGTCTTGAGGAACTCAGACAGGAAGCTAGGAGACTATTCAATAGGGCAAAACAAACAGGCGACTGGGTGACCTACAAAACTGCACTTACTGAATACAATAGGGAAATCCGTAAGTCCAAGAGGGCTACGTGGCACAACTTCTGTGAGAAAATTGACGATCTCCCAGAAGCTGTGCGGCTTCAGAAAGCTCTTTCACAGGACCACACTAATGGTCTTTGCACTCTGAAAAGACCGGATGGTTCCTACACTACATCATCCAATGAAACCTGTAAGCTTCTATTGGAAACACACTTTCCTGGGTGCACGGCCGGAGATGATTCTATGCCTGTTTTAAGAAATCCCTCTTTAATAGGCCGAGACATCCGTCTAACGGCCAACATCTTTAGGAAAGAACGGATTCATTGGGCGATAGAAAATTTTTCCTCTTTCAAATCACCTGGACCGGACGGTATCTATCCATGTCTGCTTCAGAAAGGGGGTAATTTAATTATCCCACAACTGATCAGCTTATTTAGATCAAGCCTTCTATTTGGCTATGTCCCACGTCCATGGAGGGAGGTAAATGTGGTTTTTATACCTAAGATAGGAAAGAAATCTGAACATCTGGCTAAGTCTTTTAGACCAATTAGCCTTAGCTCATTCTTTCTTAAAACGATTGAGAAACTGTTGGACTACTTTATCAGGGAAACCTGTTTGATACGCAAACCAATACATAAGTATCAGTTTGCGTACCAACAAGGCAAATCTACTGAAACTGCGGTCCATCATGTTGTCACATCAATAGAGAAGGCACTGGATGCGAAACAAATCGCCCTCTGTGCCTTCATTGATATACAGGGAGCCTTTGACAATACATCTTATGATGCTATTAAGAGGGCTATGCTAAGAAAGGATGTTCCTTTACTTATCATAAATTGGATCCTGGAGATGCTCATCTCCAGAGTCATCACGCTCAATCTCGGTAACACATCTATGACGGTCAATGCAACTAGAGGCTGCCCTCAAGGGGGTGTTTTGTCGCCACTGTTGTGGACATTGGTCATAGATGATTTACTCGATGAGCTTAATAATTCTGGTTTTAGAACCTACGGTTATGCGGATGATCTTGTGATTTCGGTCAGTGGGTGGCATACGCCAACTATCTCTGATCGGATGCAACAAGCACTCAACATGACCTTAAAATGGTGTCAGGAAAGGGGATTGACTATTAATCCATCTAAAACAACACTGATACCCTTTACTAGAAGAAGGATTGTTGACTTGTCCATGCCTAAAATAGATGGCGTCACGATAGGTTTTTCGGATGAAGTGAAATATTTAGGGATAACACTTGACAAGTCTCTGACATGGACTCCTCATCTGAACAAGACAACCAAAAAAGCTACCAGGGCAATTTACGCCTGCCAAAGGCTATTTGGAAGGACATGGGGGCTTAAGCCTCACATGATATATTGGTCATTTCTTACGATCGTAAGACCAATGATCACCTATGCAGCTCTGGTTTGGTGGCCAAAAGTGGAACAGAGCACGGCCAGATCTATACTGGACAAGGTATATCGTCTGGCCTGCATCGGCATAACAGGGGCGGGAAAATCCTGTCCAACTTATGCCATGGGGGCTATGCTAAACATCCCACCTCTACATATATCTGTAAAGGAGGATGCTAGCAGAAGTGTCACCAGACTACCGGAATTTGGGAACATAATGGGCGGGGACCTTCAGGGCCACATGAAGATAGCGGGACGATTCATAGGGGACCCATACGCTAAGATCTCTGACAGAATGCTACCCAAACAAGTCTTTATAAGACATTTTAGAATTGATATTCCTGAAAGGAGCATATGGTCTACTAACTCTTGGAATCCAGAACCAGGATCTCAAGTGTGGTTTACTGATGGCTCAAAACAGACCAATGGGGATACTGGTGCGGGGATTTTCGGTCCGAATTTCCAACGCGCACTACCTTTGGGGAAATCCCCATCGATATTTCAGGCAGAACTTTATGCCATATATATATGTGTGTCCGAATGTTTACGTAGGTGCACAAAAAGGACAAACATATATATACTATCTGACAGTCAAGCAGCATTGAAGGCTTTATCAGCCTACGATGTATCTTCGAAACTTGTCATGGATTGTATTCTTTCCCTAAACGAACTAGGCCGTAACAATGAACTTACTCTCAGTTGGGTCCCGGGCCATGAGGGGCACCTGGGCAACGAACGGGCAGACTGTTTGGCCAATCGTGGTGCAAGTCGCCCTTTTATCGGTCCGGAACCCTTCTGTGGTTTGTCCATTGGGCATATCAGGGAAAGTTTACGATCATGGAGAGAATCTGAATTTGCCAATCACTGGAACCATTGTTCTGGACAGCGTCAGGCAAAAAGATTTATCTCTCCATCCCCTGGGGTATCTAAACGACTACTAAATCTCGACAAAAAGGATCTAAGGATTCTAACTGGTTACCTCACTGGACATTGTAATCTTCGCTATCAACTTAGGAAGAAAAATTTATCGGACACTGAAATATGTAGATTCTGTGAAATTGACGCCGAAACGGCGGAACACATCCTTTGTGAGTGCCCAAGACTCAACATCAGACGAACTCGACATCTAGGGCGACATTCATTAACTCCAAGTGACATATGGGAATCCATGCCAAATAGGATACTTGGCTTTATCAAAAGCCTTAACTTATAGGGCAACTGCTAGGCTGCACAAAAGATCATATTGGTCGCAGTGCATAGGGCCTTTTCTAATCTAATCTAATCTAACAAATTGGTATTCTACTGTACGAAATAACTTGTGAGTTACTGTATAAGGAAACTTTTTTTCTTCAAAGATCTATGCTTGTTTTTAATGTAAGCATGTAAAATTTACAAGAAAGTATTAGAGACGTCTGAATTTTGATACCAATGAAGCCAAAAAAATTTAATGTTTTCAGTTGGTTTTGCAAATACCTCGTTTAAGCTTAGTGGCTTCCAGATTGAGTAAATAAAAAATGTGCTACGAGGATCAAACTTGAAATTGAAATTGTTTTAAGACATTTTTTAGAATTGTTGTTTTTAATTTTTTGTACCAAAAGTTACAAAGAAATAAAAATGTATTTGTTCGCTCTTTATATATAGTTGATTAGAGTATTATTCCAGCTCGAGGCCTAAAAATTCTACTTATGATAATTTAATAATAGATAATTTATTTATTGCTTAAAAATATTACTTTCTTAAAGAAAAATACTCAGATTCTCAGACATTTTAATTCCAAAATTTTCATATTTGGAAACAAATTTTTCTATAGAAAAATTCTCAAAATCTTAGAAATTTTTCTGATTAAAAAATTCTACAATTCTTAAACATTTTCCAAAAAAGTCCACTATCATTCCACTCTAATAACTGACATATTCATTAAGGACCAAAGGTAATCAAGTTTATGCATTGAAATTGAAAACATAATTGACCACAAGTTTTACATTTTTCTTAGTTTCATACTCCTACTGATTTTATACACTTGAAAGATTTTATATTATTTAGGAATTTTAAAATAGTTTTAAAGAAAATTTTAATTCTGAGATATTTTTTTCTTATAGAAAAATTCGCAGATTCTGAGAAATTTTTCTTATAGAAAATTTCTCAGATTCTGAGACATTTTTTTTATAAAAATATTCTGAGATATTTTCCTTATAGAAAAATTCTCAAATTCAGAGATATTTTTCTTATTGAAAATTTCTCAGTTACTGACAAAATTTTCTTACAGAAAAATTCTCAGATTCTGAGACATTTTTCTTATAGAAAAATTCTCAGATTCTGAGGAAGTTTTCTTATAGAAATATTCTCAGATGCTGCGGCAGTTTTCTTATAGAAAAATTTTAAGATTCTAAAACATTTTTCTTATAGAAATGTTCTCAGATTCTGAGACATTTTTCTTATAGAAAAGTTCTCAGATTCTGAAACATTTTTCTTTTAGAAAAAGTCTCAGATTCTGAGACATTTTTCTTATAGAAAAAGTCTCAGATTCTGAGACATTTTTCTTATAGAAAAAGTCTCAGATTCTGAGACATTTTTCTTATAGAAAAAGTCTCAGATTCTGAGACATTTTTCTTATAGAAAAAGTCTCAGATTCTGAGACATTTTTCTTATAGAAAAAGTCTCAGATTCTGAGACATTTTTCTTATAGAAAAAGTCTCAGATTCTGAGACATTTTTCTTATAGAAAAAGTCTCAGATTCTGAGACATTTTTCTTATAGAAAAAGTCTCAGATTCTGAGACATTTTTCTTATAGAAAAAGTCTCAGATTCTGAGACATTTTTCTTATAGAAAAAGTCTCAGATTCTGAGACATTTTTCTTATAGAAAAAGTCTCAGATTCTGAGACATTTTTCTTATAGAAAAAGTCTCAGATTCTGAGACATTTTTCTTATAGAAAAAGTCTCAGATTCTGAGACATTTTTCTTATAGAAAAAGTCTCAGATTCTGAGACATTTTTCTTATAGAAAAAGTCTCAGATTCTGAGACATTTTTCTTATAGAAAAAGTCTCAGATTCTGAGACATTTTTCTTATAGAAAAAGTCTCAGATTCTGAGACATTTTTCTTATAGAAAAAGTCTCAGATTCTGAGACATTTTTCTTATAGAAAAAGTCTCAGATTCTGAGACATTTTTCTTATAGAAAAAGTCTCAGATTCTGAGACATTTTTCTTATAGAAAAAGTCTCAGATTCTGAGACATTTTTCTTATAGAAAAAGTCTCAGATTCTGAGACATTTTTCTTATAGAAAAAGTCTCAGATTCTGAGACATTTTTCTTATAGAAAAAGTCTCAGATTCTGAGACATTTTTCTTATAGAAAAAGTCTCAGATTCTGAGACATTTTTCTTATAGAAAAAGTCTCAGATTCTGAGACATTTTTCTTATAGAAAAAGTCTCAGATTCTGAGACATTTTTCTTATAGAAAAAGTCTCAGATTCTGAGACATTTTTCTTATAGAAAAAGTCTCAGATTCTGAGACATTTTTCTTATAGAAATAGTCTCAGATTCTGAGACATTTTTCTTATAGAAAAAGTCTCAGATTCTGAGACATTTTTCTTATAGAAAAATTCTCAGATTCTGAGACATTTTTCTTATAGAAAAATTCTCAGATTCTGAGACATTTTTCTTATAGAAAAATTCTCAGATTTTGAGACATTTTTCTTATAGAAAAATTCTCAGATTCTGAGACATTTTTCTTATAGAAAAAGTCTCAGATTCTGAGACATTTTTCTTATAGAGAAATTCTTATAGAAAAATTCTCAGATTCTGAAACATTTTTCTTATAGAAAAATTGTCAGATTCGGTAATTCTGAGACATTTTTCTTATAGAAAAATTGTTAGAGAAAAATTCTCAGATTCTGAAATATTTTTCTTATAGAAAATTTCTTTTTCATTTTTCCTTTAGTAAAATTTTCGGATTCTGAGTCATTTTTCTTATAGAAAAATTCACAGATTCTGAGAAATTGTCCTTATAGAAAAATTCTCTGATTCATTTTTCTTATAGAAAAATTCACAGATTCTTAAATTCTAATAGAAAAATTCTGATAATCTGAGACATTTTTCTATATTGAAAAATTCTCAGATCCTGAAACACTTTTCTTATAGAAAAATTCTCAGATTCTAATACAAAAAATTAATTTTTTTTATACAAAGATTTTTCTTATAGCTAAATTCCCAGATTCTGAGACATTTTTCTTATAGAAAAATATTCAGATTCTGAGACATTTTTTTTTATATAAAAAATATCAGATTCTGAGACAATTTTGTTATAGAAAAATTTTTCGATTCTGAGACATTTTTCTTATAGAAAAATTCATAGATACATTTTTCTAATCGCAAAATTTCCAGATTCTCAGGTCCTGAAACATTTTTCATATAGAAAAATCTCAGACAGATTCTGAGACATTTGTCTTATAGATAAATTTTCATTTTCTGAAGCATTTTTCTTATAAAAAAATTCTCAGATTTTAATACATTTTTCTTATAGAAAAATTCTCAAATTCTGAAACATTTTTCTTATAGAAAAATTCTCAGATTCTGAAAAAAATTCTCAGATTCTTATAGAAAAATTTTAAAATTTTTTGTTTAAGTGTAAATATTTATTTTTAGAACCAATAACGATGACCCAATACTGAGTTTAAAATTCTTTTGTATCTTGCCATAATTGGCTTTTGATAAACTACAAGTATTCCATTCTCTTCTCATTTCGTTAACTTTTGCTGTTTGTAAGTAACTCTGGTATATTGTTAATAAAATGTTTTGTTGTTGTTGTTTATATTGTAATTTGCAGTAAATACAGCATAACGACCCCTTAAGGATCTTTTGTTGTGAGTTTACGCATCCTGGCCATAAAGTTTTTAACAAACAATGTTGTCGTATTCTATTTGAAGTTTTGGGTTTAGTTCAAAAATTTTTGTTTAACACAAATTACAAAATTTTATTTGAGGTTTTAGATTTTAATGAAATTTTCCATAAATTACATTATGACACTTTTCATAAACAATATTTAGAGATAATTTAATAGAAATTTTTATAGATTATTTTTTTTTTTGTTTTGAAATAATTCATGCTTCTGTGTTTATATTTTTTGTTTATAATTTAATATGAAAATATTTTTTTTTTGTTTAATTATCCCAAAAAATAATAATATATATGGGAGATTTTGATAGGTATGTTCGGAAAAAATTTTTTGGATTAAAAAAAAAAATAGTGTAGGTCGGTTAAACCCCCCTTTAGGGGCACTCTTTAGGGCAGTTAGAGCAGATAGAGCAAATACAAATAACAGTTGGAGCAAATTTTATAAAAATGTAATTTTGCATGGGAGCCTACTTAGGGCGTGGAGATAGGGCGTAGGTATATTTTTAAAAAAATGTTGTAGGGTAAAAATAAATGGGGGTCGGTCTCACTAATGACCCCTCTCTTGGACAAAAAAAATATTGTGGGCACTATTAGGGCAGTTAGAGCGGTTGGAGCAAATTTTAAAAAATATCGTTTTGTGTGGGAGCCCCCTTAGAAATTGGAGATAGGGTATTAGTTTGTTCCAAAGAAATGTTAAGACGTAAAAATTAATGGGGGTCGGTCTTATGAGTGACCCCTCTATGACGCACCATTGGAGCAGTAGAAATGATTTAAGATTGGAAAATTACAATAACATTTTTTTTTTAAAATTTAAAAAATAGTAATAATCATTATCCCACGATCCTCCTGGGCAAAAAGTTTGTAGTAAAGTTTTACACAAAAAAATTAAAAAAAAAATTGAAGAGTACAAACATTTTCAAAAATGAGATTTAAATTTTAAAACTTAAAAATCGCATACTAGACGCTTTTAAGAATTTTTTGGGATTATTTTTTAAAAATTACGTAAAAAAACAAAAATTTTGAAAAAAAAATTGAAATTTGGACCATTATTGAAGAAGTTATTAGTAAAAGAAGTTTGAGCAAAGGAACAAACTACCAATTTTTAAAAATTCGATATCTTTTGAACGGGTCATCAAAAAAAATCTGAAAATTTACTACGAAAGAGTTTTCGAAGGGTACTAAACACTGTAAACAAATGGGGAAAATCTAAAAAAAAAAATTTCAAAGTGTCCGATTTGGCATGGAATGCCCCATGTATTTATTTATTGCTATTTGTTTGTGTTTTTCTTTAATTGAATTTTAATTAAGTTTAATTGGAATATCAATTTTTATATTGTTTTTAGGGGAAATTTTGGAAAAAACAATCACACGTGCAATTGTTAAATTCGGCTGTGCCATACGTAAAAAAAATACTTCAAATACAGTGGGCGAAAATACATTGGAAACTTTTCTGTAATAGATACAATTTGTTAAAGACAAAGCTAACAATACTACACGTTTTTATAATTAATTGAATATTTTTTTGTAAAAATGATATATAGGAAATTTTTTAAGCTTTAATTTAAGCTTGATAGCATCCAGATTGAGCAAATATTAAATGAGATACGAGGATCGCACTGGAAAATGAAATTATTTATAGAAAAATTCTGATTAATTTTTATTAAAAAATAGAAATTGTTGTACTAATTAAAACCATGATATTCTCTTTTTTTGTTTTAAATTTATTTATGTTGGTAATTTTTGCAAGACTTAATCGACACGTGTTTCGGAATTTGTCAGATTCCATAAATAATCTTGACAATGGAATCTGACAAATTCCGAAACACGTGTCGATTAAGGCTGGATTACTCAATGCTCCGTTATAAAATAACTCTCCGTTAAATTTAACTTTTTCATACAAATTTTGACATAAGGCTCGGTTAAATCGGCAGTTAGCAGCTAACTTTTCATTAAGTAATCCGCCCTAAGTCTTGCAAAAATTACCAACATAAATAAATTTAAAACAAAAAATGATTTTCTTGAAAATTATGCTATGAGATTATCATGGTTTTAATTAGTAAAGAAAAAAATGACCTCGAGCCAGAATAAATATCCTCAAAATATATTATTTATAAAATTTTTTTTGGAAAATTTTTAAAATTTTTTTCTAGGTCGATTTTTTGTAAGTTCCAACATTAAAAATTTAAAAATAGTCCAATAATTTTTCCTCACAACCCACTATAGGGAATTTTCTGGTATTTTCTGGCCAAAACTCCAAAAGTTGAGATATTGCCTCAAAATTTGGCAAGTTTATTTGGCGGTAAGTCTTAAGGCTCTGTATAAAAAATTGGCATGATCTGGCCTAATAAATCGTGTTTTTAATGCAATTTTGTAATATAATTTTGTCAATAATTTTTACATCCACGCCCACAAAGGGGGCGGGCAAAAAAATAATTTTCCTAGTGCCTTTGGTCCAAGTGCAGGGCTTTGAACTTCTTGTGGCGTATTTTTTTTTTAATTTTTAAGCAAATGTACAAAAAATATTTAAAATATGGGATTTTGCGTAGCTAGACTAACTTGAACATCGTAAGACTATAAGACATATTCGTGCCAAACATCATGTGGCTAGCTCTTTTGGTTTGGACAGCATCGTGCATTCCCCAGACAGTCAGACCGACAGACGGTCGGACGGACATCACTAAATATCTTTTCCCCATGGAGCCGCATGGCTTAGCGGATGAAAACATCTTACTCACAAAGAGTTTCCCAATACCTCCTAGAGATATGGGAGTATGCAATTATATGCAAAAAAAGTAGCAGTCCACAAATATATTTGGTTTAAAAAAGAAAAAAATTAATTAAATAGAAAAATTAAAAAAATATATAAATTTACATTTCAAACCTGTAATTTGTACAAAATATATTTATTTGCTCTATTGATAATTGAAATTAATTTCAAATGATTTTAATACAGGATTTTAAGTACGTTAATTTTGTAATAAGTTATGTTCTCCAAAATTAAAAAAAAAATAATAAAAAATTAAATTTTGTTTTTGACGCCTCCGTACTAGCGGTAAAAGAGTTTGGTGTACAAAAATATGTGTGCTAGCTTACTTTTATATAGTTTACTGTATAATGGCATCCGAAAAAAAAATTTTTGAACACATCAAAAATGGACTTTTGGCCAACAATTCCTTATAAATTCCCTATAGTGCAACCCAAAGAATCAATAAAAATTTTGAAGTGCTGTAAAAAAAATCCACATTTTTTGACCTCCAATTCTTTTGATCAGCAATTTTTTCTAAAAAATAATGTGCTACGAGGGTCGATCTGGAAAATGAAATTATTTATAGAAATTTTTTTGAAAATTTTTTAAAAATATTTTTAAGTTGATTTTTTCCAAGTTGGAACATTAAAAATTTAAAAAATTGAGTAAATAACAAGTAGAAAAGTTAAATTCGACTTTGCCGAATCTATGAATACCCTCCACAATGCCCTTTTTAAGTGATAGTAAATTTTCTAACTTGAAAAAAATAACATTTTTGATTAGAAATATTTTATTTTGTGTAAAAAAAACTTTTTTTTTTTAGTAATTTAAAAAAAAAATTATTTACAAAATTTTTGTTTGGATTGTAAAATTTTTTTTGAGTGTACTTTTTTTTTTTTGTTTTAGTGTAAGAATATTTTTAAGTGACAAAAATACGTTGTAAAATATTTTTGTGACTTACCAATGTTTTTAAAACATGTTTAACGGGTTTTCAACACGTGAATTTTAGGTGAAACTAATCTGAAACTCACGGTTTTGCTAATAACTTTTGAACCCATACACCGATTTGACTGAAATTGAACACACACCAGGCTTGGGGAACAGCAAATATATATGCCAAGCTTCAGCATTCTCAGAATTGTCTTTCGAAAGTTAGCATGATTTTTATCTCAAAAATTTACGAAAACACCTTGCCAAAATTCACTCTTTTGCTCATAACTTTTGAACCACTGGACCGATTTCGCTGGATTGCAATACAAGCCTGACCAGGTAAATGCCCAACACATATACCAAACTTCAGGAGCCTCCGTAAAGTCCTTCAAAAGTTAGCGTGTTTTCAACAGACAGACAGACGTACAGACGGACGGACGTCGCTAGATAGTCTTAAAATCGATCGCGAATCATGAATATATGGGGCATTCCATGTCAAATCGGACACTTTGAACTTTTTTTTTTAGATTTTTTCAATTTGTTTACAGTTTTAAGTACCCTTCGAAAACTCTTTCGTGGTAAATTTTCAGATTTTTTTGATGACCCGTTCAAAAGATATTGAATTTTTAAAAATTGGTAGTTTGTTCCTTTACTCATACTTCTTTTACTCATAACTTCTTCAATAATGGTCCAAATTGATTTTTTTTTCAAAATTTTTGTTTTTTTACGTACATTTTAAACAAAATTCTTAAAAGCGCTCTAGTATGAGGTTTTAAAGTTTTAAAATTTAAATCTCATTTTTGAAAATGTTTGTACTCTTCGATTTTTTTGAAATTTTTGTGTGTAAAACTTCTATCGATTCTACAAATTTTTTGCCCAGGAGGATTGTGGGATAACGATTATTACTATTTTTTAAAATTTTTTTAAAATTTTTTTTTGTAATTTTTCAATCATAAAATCATTTCTACTGCTCGAATGGTGCGTCATAGAGGGGTCATTTATATATTCTTTGGAACAAACTAATACCCTATCTTCAATTTCTAAGGGGCTCCCACACAAAACAACATTTTTTAAAATTTGCTCCAACCGCTCTAACTGCCCTAATAATAGTGCCCTTAGAGCAACAAAATGTATGACCGATCCACAATACTTTTTTAGTCCAAACATTTTCTCTGAACACACCTACCCTCTATCTCTAATTGTTAAGGCGGTTCCCATAATTTTATTTATATTTTTTGTAAATTTGTTTTATTTAATCAGCTTCTACCGTTCCAATGGTGCGTCCGAGAGGGGTCATTAGTGACACCGACCGCCATTATTTTTAACCTTCAACATTTTTTTAAAACATACCTACGCCCTATCTCCACTCGCTAAGTAGGCTTCCATTCAAAATTACATTTTTATAAAATTTGCTCCAACTATTATTTGTACGGGAGCCTACTTAGGGAGTGGAGATAGGGCGAAGGTATGTTTTACAAAAATGTTGTAGGGTAAAAATAAATGGGGGTCGATCTCACTAATGACCCCTCTAGGACGCACCATTTGACCGGTAGAAGCTGATTAAATAAAACAAATTTACAAAAATTAAAAAAAAATTGTATGGGGACCGCCTTAAAAATTAGCGATAGAGGGAAGGTGTGTTAAGAGAAAATGTTTGGACTAAAAAAATATTGTGGGTCGGTCATACATATTGTTGCTCTAAGGGCACTATTAGGGCAGTTAGAGCGGTTGGACCAAATTTAAAAAAATGTCGTTTTGTGTGGGAGCCCCCTTAGAAATTGGAAATAGGGTATTAGTTTGTTCCAAAGAAATGTTAAGACGTAAAAATTAATGGGGGTCGGTCTTATAAATGACTCCTCTATGACGCACCATTGGAGCAGTAGAAATTTTTTTTTTTTTTTTATTATGCTTTTATTTTTTAATATTGAATCTGCCTTTATTAGGCCTAACAATATGTAAATCAAATCTTAAATCTAATCCTAAAAAACTAGTTGCTCCTATTCTGGAGCCATTTTTTCATATGGGCCTCATATTACACGGGCGGCATATCGGCTCTATGAAGCCTTGTGTGGACACGGTTCTGAGATAACTGCCTTGCAAGGGGGTTTGGATGACATTGTAGTTTTGAAATATATATTTCCCGAACTCGCATAAACTCTTCTTTTACCAAAGGAACTTCGAGGTCTTTGTGTATGTTTTCATTTCTGATATACCATGGTGCTCCTGTCATGGTCCTAAGTATTTTCGATTGTGCCCTCTGTATAAGTTCAATATTCGAATTACTGGCAGTTCCATATAGTTGGATTCCATATGACCATATAGGTTTAAGAATACTCTTATACAGGGTGACTTTACAGTCCATGCTTAATTTCGAGTACTGACTGATAAGCCAGTGCAGATTTAAGGCCTTAAGCTTCATTTGAAGCCTCTTAGCTTCTATATGACGACGCCAAGTTAGTCGTCTGTCAAGATGAATGCCAAGGTACGTAACGTTGTCAGACTGTGGGATTTCCACTCTATTAAGGGTAACAGGAGGGCAATTTCCCCTACGTAGAGTGAATGTAACGTGTTTACTCTTAAGCGCGTTTACTCGTATACGCCAATTCTCGAGCCATGTCTCCACACGTCTGAGATGGTTATTCAGTTCCAATGAAGCTACAACAGGATTAGCATGAGAGCTAAGAATGGCTGTATCGTCAGCAAATGTTGATATTGTTAGACTATCACACATTGGTAAATCTGAAGTGTAGATTAAATAAAGTGTTGGTCCAAGAACACTTCCTTGTGGAACACCTGCCTTTATTTCGTAGTTATCCGTTATATATTCATTGTATTTTACCCTGAACTGGCGGTTTAAAACATATGACTCTAAAACTTTATGGGTATTAGGAGGTAATAGGCACTTTATTTTATATATAAGACCCTCAAGCCAAACTTTGTCAAAAGCTTGAGCGACATCAAGAAAAATTGCAGAACAATATTTTTTATCTTCAAAAGACTTTCTAATCTCTCCAGTTAAGCGATTGACTTGCTCTATAGTTCCGTGTTGTTCACGGAAACCAAATTGGTGGACTGGGATTATACCCTGGTTATCCAGGATTGGTTTTATTTTCTTAAGAAGTGTTTTTTCAAAAAGCTTTGACAGGCATGGTAGCAAACTATTAGGTCTAAATGAGGATGGTACTGTTAAATCTTTTCCTGGCTTGGGAATCATTTTAATCTGAGAAATTTTCCAACTTGGTGGAAAAAATCCTAATTGTAAGATCGCATTAAATAAAATTGAAAGAACAATAATTGCCACGTTCGGTAGGTTTTTAATCATAGCAGGCGTTATCAAATCGTAACCCGGTGATTTTCTCGTATTCAGGTTATCCCTGATAACTTCCCGCACGTCATCAGAGCTAATATTCAAGGACTCTAAGGACTCAGAGTGCTGATGTGGATTCATGAGAACAAAGTCATTTGTCGGAGGATTTGGCTGAAATACTCCTGACAGGTGATTGGCAAATACCAAAGCCTTATCCATATCACTTCGAGCCCATGAACCATTAGAGTTCCTCAGCGGGGTTTCGCCCTCTACCGGTGGTTTAATGTTCTTAGATGCCTTCCAAAGTGAAAAATTTGTATGCTTCGTGTTTGACAGACTCTGAATATACGAACTATTTCTGCGATCCTCTTCCAAATGAAGGGCTTTTCTTAATTTTCTACAAGCAAGGGACAGCCTCTGCTTAGCAGCAGGTGATCGGCTACATTGCCACTCTCTTCTTAATCTTCTCTTTTCGAGCAGAAGTCGTTCAATATCCGAGTTTGAGATATGTGACCTAGGCTTCGCCTGAACACATATCCTAGAGTGTTTGGCGGCTGTAGTTAATAAAGACGTTAAATCTTTGACGCATTCTTCTATATCCCCCTCACACTGTAAGAAAGGATCTGTGTGGATGTGACTGCTTATGTATTTCCTGTATTTAAGCCAGTCGGACCTATATGATGAACTCATAGGGGACATATTCATAGAAGTCTTGCCATAATAATTAACTATGATAGGAGAATGATCTGAAGATAGATCATAAGATATCTCAGTGGATATTGCATTTCTATCAATATTCTTAGATATGGCAAAATCTATTAAATCAGGAATTTTTCTAGGATCTGTAGGCCAGTACGTGGGATGTCGAGGAGACAGAAAATCCAAGCCATTTTTACGATCTACTAGTGTGTAATAAAGCTGTTTACCCTTTGGATTAATTAAACGAGAACCCCAGTAAGTATGTTTGGCATTGTAGTCGCCACAAGCCAGGAAACGATCTCCTAGAGTGCTAAAAAATTCTTCAAATTTTCCCTTGGTTATCGCGAACCTTGGTGGGCAGTATACGGAACTAAGAGTTAAATCCCCAACTAAACATTCTAAGTGAATAGTTGTTGCCTGTAAATAGTCCCTTGAGAATTCTTCTAGGGCATAATGTTTTATTCTATTTCTAATTAGAATGCCAGTACCACCATGAGCCTTGCCGTCAGGGTGATTTGTTTTATGGAATGTATAGCCTGGAATGTAAAAGTTATACCTATTTATTAGGTGAGTTTCTGATATTAGCATCACATCGATGCTCTCTTTTAACATAAAATTAGAAACCTCAGACCTATGCTGGTTAATACCATTTGCATTCCAAAAACAAATTCTCAATAAACTCATTTTTGCGACAGGAGGATTTGTAGGAGCAGTAGAAATGATTTTAAGATCAGAAAATTACAATAAATTTTTTTCAAAAAATTTAAAAAAAATAGTAATAATCGTTATTAGTGGAGGGTATAAAAAAATCGACTTGAAAATATTTTTAAAAAATTTTCAAAAAAATGTGTATAAATAATTTCATTTCCCAGATTAATCCTCGTAGCACATTATTTATTAATTAAAAATTGGTGATCAAAGAATTGGTGGTCAAAAAATGTGGATTTCTTTTACTGCATTTAAAAAATTTTATTGATCGTTTGGATTGCTGGAAAAATTTTCTGAGCACTGAATAAATACTATTGGGCTATTTTTAAAATTTTTAATGTTTGAACTTGGAAAAATCGGCTTAAAAATATTTTTTAAAAATTTTCCAAAAAAAATGTTCGGGTTGTTGGAAAAATTATTTCATCACTGAATAAAAACTTTTTTGTACCATTTGTTAAATTTTTAATGTTTGAACTTGGAAAAAATCGACTTGGAAATATTTTTAAAAAAAATTTCCGAAAAATGTCTATAAATAATTTTATTTTTCAGATCAACCCTCGTAGCACATTTATTATTTATTCAATCTGGACGCTATCAAGCTTAAATTGAAGTTTTATAAATTACCTACATTAAATTTTTTAATATCTAAAAAAAAAAAATTTTCAGAAAAATGTCTATAAATAATTTATTTTCCAGATCCACCCTCGTAGCACATTTATTATTTACTCAATCTATACGCTATCAAGCTTAAATTAAAGCTTTATAATTAATCTACATAACATTTTTGAAATTTATGCTCGTTTTCTTAATAATAACGTTGAGTTTTGTTAAATTTTTTTTTAACAAATTGCATATATTATAGAAACGTTTCTAATTTGTTGACTACCAGTGTATATTTCTACTTGTTTCAATTGTTTTTTTGTTTTTCAAAGAATTATACAAACGAAATATCTTTAATTAACAGTTTTCTTTCCATGTAAAATTTCTAGGACTTTATGATAACTTTGAAAAGTTTTGACAAGTTTTCTGTAATACAATTTAAATAATTTGTAAAAATATATACGTTACAATTTTTTTTAATTAATGAAATATCAGAAATAAAAAATATATTTATTTTTTGCTTTTGTTTTTTAAATGCTTTAACCACAATTTATTGAAATGTGTGTTTAAATTAAAATTGTTTTTATCGTTTTCCTAAAATTCTACTACACCATTTACAGATGTTATTCGAAAAAGAACAATTGTAATTTAAAGATTTTACTTACAAGTCGAAGATTCTGTTTGAAATTCGAAATAGATCAATTGTAATGCGATACAGATTAATTCGAATTCCAAAAAGATCAATTGTTATTCGAAAAATATCAATTGTTATTCGAAAAATATCAATTGTAATTCGAACAAGTAGAAAAGTTAAATTCGACTTGGCCGAATCTATGAATACCCTCCACAATGCCCATTTTAAGTGATAGTAAATTTTCTAAACTGGAAAAATAACATATTTTATTTTGTGTAAAAAACTTTTTTTTAGTAATTTTTGAAAAAAAATAATTTACTAAACTTTTTTTTGAGTGTAAAATATTTTTTGAGTGTAATTTTTTTTTGAATGTATTTTTTTTTTGTTTTAGTGTAAAAATATTTTTGAGTGACAAAAATACGTTGTAAAATATTTTTGTGACTTACCAATGTTTTTCAAACATGTTTAACGGGTTTTCAACACGTGAATTTAAGGTGAAACTAATCTGAAATTCACGATTTTGTTAATAACTTTTGAACCACTTGATCGATTTGTATGAAATTCAATACGAACCAGGCCAGGAGATCGAAAAATATATATGCCAAGCCTCAGCATCTTTAGAAAGCTAGCGTGTTTTTTATCTCGTAAATTTACGAAAAAACCCTAGCCGAAATTCAGTCTTTTGCTCATAACTTTTGAACCACTGGACCGATTTTGCTAGATTGGAATACCAACCTGACCAGGTAAATGCCCAACATATTTGCCAAAATTTCAGGAGCCTCCGTAAAGTCTTTGAAAAGTTAGCGTGTTTTCAACAGACGGACGGACATCGTTGGTCGTCTTAAAATCGATCGAGGATCATGAATATATATGGGGCATTCCATGTCAAGTTGGACACTGTAGAAGGTTTTCCTCAGAAAACTTAAACAATTTTGTCCAAATTAAAATTTGGTATATTAAAAATAAAAACGCAGATTTAATTTAGTTTTATATGATCTTTATTTGATCTTTACTCTTTGCTAGTTTTATTACAATTGTTCAAAACTACTTGTTGCTAATAATGAACAAGTATACTTGTAGCAAATATTAAAAAGAACAAAACGGATTAACAAAAAAAAAGGTTTAAAAAAACAACGGGAACAAGTTTTTATATACCTAGTTGCTACAGTATAAATTATTATTGTAATTACACAAAATAAGTATTTATATTTGGGGCAATAAAAATTCTTGTGATTTACAAACAATAAGAAATTAGGGTGTTCGATGATTTAAATGAAATTATATTAGGTGAGGGGAAAAATCCCAAACATTCTCCCCCGCCAAGAACATTTGTTTTTAAAGTCAATTAGACTGTGATGAATTTATTTAGATTCAATTCGCTGGTGTAACTTCATTTGTAGGAAGAAGACAAATCTTGGAGATCGGACGCTTGATGAGCTTCTTGTTGCAATAAAGCGTAACTACTCTCACTAAGCCATCTAAACCAGGATGCAATTCTTCAACTTTAGCCAAGGGCCATTGGCCAGGTGAACTTTTCTCGTGTAGTAAAAGAACAAGGTCACCAACTTTTACATTTCTTTCAATTTTATTCCATTTTGGACGTGACTGAAGACGACACATATATTCCCTGTTCCAGCGGTCCCAGAATTGCTGCTTTAGCCGTTCAATTAATTTCCAACGACTTAGACGGTCAATATTTACATCAAGGAGATCTTCATCCGGGATGCAGTTAGTGGGCTCTCCAATAAGAAAATGTGCCGGAGTAAGTGCGTTACAGTCAGCAGGATCTGTTGAAAGAGGGCACAAGGGCCTTGAGTTAAGGCAGCATTCAATTTCTGCTAACAATGTGCTGAGCTCCTCGTATGTAAGGATGCGGTCTTTCATAATGCGACGTAGGTGGTGCTTTGTAGATTTAACTCCGGCTTCCCAGAGTCCGCCAAAATGGGGTGAAGCTGGAGGTATAAAATGCCACTTTGTGCCTTGGTTTGCCAGTGTTTCTAGAAGATGTTCTGGTAGAGATGATTTGTTGCGTTGGTATAAGACTTGAAGCTCTTTATTGGCTCCTACAAAATTAGTACCACAGTCTGAGTACAAGTCAGTACACATACCTCTACGGGAAGTAAAGCGTCGGTAAGCAGCAATAAAGGCACTAACATTTAAACTAGTAACGGCTTCTAAATGAATGGCCTTGGTGCACATACAAACAAATAAACATATGTATGCCTTGGTTGTTGATGCGGTACGTATAGATGATAGCTTTATATTAATGGGTCCAGCATAGTCTAAGCCACTATGCTTAAAGGCACGCGTTGGCTGAAGGCGAACAGCTGGTAGGTTACCCATAAGCTGCTGACAGGTTTGTGTTTTGTACTTGAAGCACACGGTGCACTGCCGTTGGACTCGTTTTGCTAAATCACGAGCAGACACTATCCAGTAAATACGAGAAATGTAGGACTGCATAAGTTGAAGACTGCCATGGAGAGTCTTTATATGCGCTTCTGAAAAGATAAGTAAAGAGAGCGGATTTTGTTTAGCTAGCAATATAGGGTGTTTTGTTTGAAAAGGAATTTCAGCATTAGACAAGCGGCCTCCAACACGTAAAATACCCATTTGGTCCAAAAATGGTGATAGTTTTCCGATTTTGCTATTATTTGGTAGAGGTTTGTTTAATTTTAAGCAATGAATGTCCTCATAAAATGATACAGCCTGGGTTAATTTTATTAGAAGATATCTGGCATGATCAAGTTCGTGCATTTTTAGAAAACCAATATCTTTTTCATCTTTTCGAAGACAGCATTTTAGGTTATTGTAAAATCTAAAAATATATGACGTTACGCGTATCGTAGTTGAAAATTTAGAAAACTTCAGAGATATTTCTGGATATTGTGCTGTAGATGATTTTAATTCAGCTGAATGGGCAACTACAAAGTTGTTATCATTTTTAGTTGGAAATTCATTAGGATGAGCAGGCCAAGCAGTAGATTCCAATTTGAGCCACGGTGGACCATTTAACCAGAGTGTATGATGAACTAGTTCCTCAGGTTGTAAGCCACGAGATGCACAGTCCGCAGGATTTTCGCGAGATGGGACATATTTCCAGTTTTCTACATTTGAAATACGTTGAATAGTAGACACTCTATTAGCGACGTAGACTTCCAACCTTGTAGAATAATTTTTTATCCACGCAAGAACGATTGTACTGTCTGTCCAATATATCGTGCGGCCTATTTTAAGTTCGGTGTTGGATTTTATAGATTCGACGAGTTTTGCCAAAAGAGTAGCAGCGCTTAATTCCAGTCTAGGAATGGTTTCTGTTTTTAAAGGCGCTACCTTTGTTTTTGCCTGTAATAAATTTATAAAAACATTACCAGATTCAGTTATAACACGGGTGTAAACTACGGCGGCATATGCAGATTGTGAGGCGTCACTAAAACCGTGAAGGTCTACAAAAGATTTTGTAAAATGGTATCCTATCCATCTTGGTATTTTAATTTCCTCAAGGTGTTTTAATTTTGATCTAAAATTTATCCACTCACGTTGTATTTCTACTGGAAGAGCATCGTTCCAATCCAATTTAATTTTCCATAGTTGTTGAAAAATGATCTTAGCAACAATTGTTGTAGGGGATAGCCATCCCAAAGGATCAAACAATTTAGCTGCATCAGACAGAAGACTACTTTTAGTTAAATGATTAGAAAAGGAAAAATTAATTGAAAAACAAAAAAAATCATTTGTTGTATCCCAGTAGATACCAAGTGCTTTAGCCATATTTGGTTGATGAATTGAAAATAACTCTTTTTTCTCTCGGTCTTCCTCAGGAATAAGTTGAAGCAGCTTTGTGGAGTTAGAGTTCCATTTTCGTAGCCGGAAGCCACCAGATTTTAAAAGAGAGCACAGTTGTTGTTGTAGTATAAGAACATTATTAAAATCATCCGCTCCAGAGATGACGTCATCAACATACGTATCAGAACGAAGTATTTTACTAGCTTGTGGAAAGTTTTTCTCTTCATCCAAAGCAAGTTGTTGTAAAACCCTGATTGATAAATAGGGCGCTGACGTGGTTCCGTATGTAACGGTACGTAGAGCATAAACGCAAATTTTACCAGTGGTTTTATTTCTCCAAAGAATACATTGGAAACCCAGATGTTCCTCACACACGTTAATCTGACGAAACATCTTTTCTAGGTCAGCTGTAAATGCAAAACGAAATCTTCTCCATCTAGTTATTATTGTAGCTAAGTCATTTTGCAAAGGTGGCCCAGCAGACAATTCTTCGTTTAAAGACGGCTGAGGTGGCCTTCTGCTACTACCGTCAAAAACTACGCGTAATTTTGTAGTGGTACTACTCTCCCTGAGTACACCATGATGTGGTAGAAAGTAGGAATTTTTTGGTATAGCATTAGGGTACTCACCAAGATTAACCATATGATTTAATGATTCGTATTCATCCATAAATTTATAATATTCCTCTGCAAATATAGGTTTTGATTGGAATGATAATTCAAGTTGCTTTAACCTCTTAAGGGCGTTGTAGTCCGTGAAGGAAAATGTTGGTAGTTGTTGACCTTGAAGTGACCTTTTAAACGGCAAATGAACACTGTATCGTCCTGTCGCATCTCGGCTGTGAGTTTCAGCAAATAACTTTTCACAAAGAACTCCTTCATTAGTTAAAGGCTTACCATTAAAAAGTTCCTCCTGTTCCCAAAACAGGCGTAGTTGTTCGTCTAAGGAGCATAAATTTGAAGAAATATTGATATTTGAGATATATGAGCCAGGTGGCCCAGACACCATCCAACCAAGACGTGTTTCTTGTAAAAGAAAAGAGTTTTCATATTTTACCATGCCAGAAAGCAGTAGATCGCCATAGACGTCATTGCCAAGAAGAAGGTCAATCTTTTCTGGTAATAGAAAATTAGGATCTGCAAGATAAAATTTGGAAAAATCGGGAATATTTTTATGAATAAATTTATTTGGAACATATGAAGAAACAACTGGCACTACTAGTGCAGTTAATGCTAATTCGAATTGTTGATCATAATTTGAGTTAATAGTGAGTTGTACGGATTTCTTTACAGTCATAGTACGATTTCCTCCAATGCCTGAAACATCGATGTGTGTTTTGTATTTAGGTATTGGTAGCAGCTGAGAGAGTTCTTCTGATATAAAAGAGATCTGAGACCCCTGGTCCACAAGAGCCTTTACGTTAAAAATAGATGTTCTTGTTTTTATTAAAACCTTAACTGTTGCTAGTAAAGCTGGAATTAGTTGTGTTGTTTTCATATTTGACAGATGAGTACTTACGGAGCCAGTGTTAGGTGTGGATGTTGTAGTGGGGTTCGAAAAAGTTTGATTTCCATTCGAGTTTTGAACTTGGTTGTTCGAAGTGTTTGTATTAGGGCTACTTACTGTAGAAAACTCGTTATGTAGTATAGTGTGGTGTGGTTCACTGCATATTTGACATTTAGTATTGAGTTTACATGCTGTTTGCATATGACCAGGGCGAAGGCAGTTTCTGCATAAGCGATTTTGGTTTACGATATTTTTTTTCTCCTGTGAAGATAAGGTTGCAAATTTAAAACACTTGTATAAGGGATGACGTTTATTGCAAGATGGGCAATTGTCATCAGGAATAGCTGTGGCTATATGAGCACGAATATTTCTCATTGGTTTTCTCCGAGATTCAAAATGTTTCTCTTGAACATTTTTAACGAAGCTACGAGGAGTCTCTTCAACTACGGATTCTAAAGCACGAAAAGTATTTTCCAAGAAACCAAGCATATCAGACATCAATGGTTTTTTTGTACTAGTCTTGAGTGACTGTTCCCACTCCTTGCGGGTTTGTGAATCTAACTTTTGAAGCGTTATATGGATGAGTATAGGATCCCATGTTGAAATGTCAATTTTCAACGCTTTCAGCTGAGCTAAGCAGTTTCTTGTTGAATCAAGCAGATGTTCGACAGTTTTAAATGTTCCAGTTGTCGATGGTATAGAAAACAACCGATTAAAAATATGCTCTTCAAGTTTTCTTTCGTTATGAAATCTCTTCTCGAGAGCTTCCCATGCTAAATCATAGCTAGAATCAGCAGCAGGGTAGTCGTTAATTAAGTTTAAGGGCGTACCTGTACATGATCCCTTTAAATATAAATATTTTTGAATCTTCGAGAGTGACGTGTTATTATGTACAAGGGATAGAAACATATCTCGGTAAGAAATCCACTCGATATAATCTCCTGAAAATTTTGGCAAATCTATCTTAGGAAGTCGTGCTCCAGCGCTAAAAGATTCGTTGCGGCTACTAGTTGTGGCAAAGGTGCTTGCGTGGACGGTTGGAGTCTGTGGGGATTCAAAATCAAAAATTAGATCAAGTATATTAGATTTAAAAGCAATGTAAGTATCATAGCACTTAAAATACACATCGTCACTTATGTAGGGAACATCTTTCTCGTTGATGGTATTGTTTCTAACAGTGTCCATTATTTGCTCATGACAATCCTTAAATGATTTGTAGTTAAGCTCAAGTTCCTCCAGCATCGTCTGTAGGTACCCTTTGGATATGGCATCTTTAGGCTTTGAGCTAAATGTTGATTTCATACGCTCAATGTGGTTGACAAGACTTTTTTGCTCTTCAATTACCGCAGCAATTGATTCCATTTTGCTAAGAATTTGGCTCGAAATTCGATGTAGCAAATTACTTAAACACCGTAAGTTAAACGGCAGTAAAATTCCTTGAAGAAGGCTGATGGGATATACTTCAGTTTACGAAGTTAGTCCCGGGTTTCGGCACCACTTTTATGTAGAAGGTTTTCCTCAGAAAACTTAAACAATTTTGTCCAAATTAAAATTTGGTATATTAAAAATAAAAACGCAGATTTAATTTAGTTTTATATGATCTTTATTTGATCTTTACTCTTTGCTAGTTTTATTACAATTGTTCAAAACTACTTGTTGCTAATAATGAACAAGTATACTTGTAGCAAATATTAAAAAGAACAAAACGGATTAACAAAAAAAAAGGTTTAAAAAAACAACGGGAACAAGTTTTTATATACCTAGTTGCTACAGTATAAATTATTATTGTAATTACACAAAATAAGTATTTATATTTGGGGCAATAAAAATTCTTGTGATTTACAAGAAATTAGGGTGTTCGATGATTTAAATGAAATTATATTAGGTGAGGGAAAAAATCCCAAACAGACACTTTGAATTTTTTTTTTTTTAGATTTTCCCATTTTGTTTACAGTTTTTAGTACCCTTCGAAACCTTCTTCGTGGTAAATTTTCAGATTTTTTTGATGACCCGTTCAAAAGATATCGAATTTTTAAAAATTGATAGTTTGTTGCTTTACTCAAACTTCTTTTACTCATAACTTCTTTAATAATGGTCCAAATTTCAATTTTATTTATTTGTTTTTAATTTTTGTTTTTTTTCGTACTTTTAAAAAAAAATCTCAAAAAATTCTTAAAAGCGCTCTAGTTTGCGATTTTTAAGTTTTAAAATTTAAATCTCATTTTTGTAAATGTTTGTACTCTTCAAATCTACAATTTTTTTGCCCAGGAGGATCGTGGGGTAACGATATTTACTATTTTTTTAAATTTTATGAAAAAATGTTATTGTAATTTTCCAATCATAAAATCATTTCTATTGCTCCAATGGTGCGTCATAGAGGGATCATTTATAATACCGACCCCCATTAATTTTTACGTCTTAACAATTCTTTGGAACAAACTAATACCCTATCTCCAATTTCTAAGAGGGCTTCCACAAAGAACTTCATTTTTTAAAATTTGCTCCAACTGCTTTAACTGCCCTAATAGTGCCCTTAGAGCAACAAAATGTAAGACCAACCCACAATATATTTTTAGTACAAACATTTTCTCTGAATATACCTACTCTCTATCTTTAACTGTTACAATTTTACAATTTTTTTTATTTTTTGTAAATTTGTTTTATTTAATCAGCTCCTACCGGTCCAATGGTGCGTCCGAGAGGGGTCATTAGTGAGACCGACCCCCATTTATTTTTACCCTACAACATTTTTTTAAAACATACTTACGCCCTATCTCCACTCCCTAAGTAGGCTTCCATACAAATAACAGTTAAAGCAAATTTTATAAAAATTTAATTTTGTATGGGAGCCTACTTAGGGAGTGGAGATAGGGCGTAGGTATATTTAAAAAAAAAAATTGAAATTTGGACCATTATTGAAGAAGTTATGAGTAAAAGAATTTTGAGTAATGAAGCAAACTACCAAATTTTTAAAAATTCGATATCTTTTGGACGGGTTATCAAAAAAATCTGAAAATTTACCACGAAGGAGTTTTCAAAGAGTACTAAAAACTGTAAACAAATTGGGAAAATCTAAAAAAAAAAAATTTTTCAAAGTGTCCGATTTGACATGGAATGCCCATACGGTGGCTCACAGCTTATTTCGTGTGAAAGATATTAGTTAGCAATTCATTCAAGACAAAGTTAACCAAAATAGACCTAATTATTATCAGATAAGTATTTTTGTAAAAAGTCCTGTGTATGTAATTAATCAAGCTTTAATTAAAGCTCAATGACGTTCAGATTGTCTAAATATTAAATGTGCTACGAGGGTCGAACTGGAAATTGAAATTATTGAAAGACCTTTTTTAGAAAATTTCTTAAAAATATTTCTAGGTCGATTTAATCCAAGCTCAAACATAAAAAAATTAAAAAATAGTCCAATAGCTAATATTCATTTATTTAATTATTTTTCCAAAGACCCAAACAAAAATCAAGAAATTCGATTTTTTTGACCTCCAATTCTTTTGACCACCAATTTTTTGTAAACAAAGAAAAGATTAAATTGTTTAATAATTTTAGTGCACCTAAGTATATAGTAATGAGATATACAAATAATTGAACATTTCCTTTGTTTACAAAAAAATGGTGGTCAAAAAAATTGGAGGTCAAAAAATTCGGATTTCTTCGACTGCATTTTAAAAATTTTGATTTTTGTTTGGGTTATTGGAAAAATTATTTGATAAATGACTATATACTATTGGACAATTTTTTAAATTTTTTAATTGAGCGTGGGAAAAATCGACCTTAAAGTATTTTTAAGAAATTTTCTAAACAACGTTTTCAATAATTTCAATTTCCATTTCGACCCTCGTAGCACGATTAATATTTACTCAATCTGGACGCCATTAAGCTTAAATAAAAGCTCGATAAATTACCTACACAGCACTTTTAACAAAGATACTCGTTTGATAATAATTAGGTGTATTATTGGAAACTTTATCTTAAATGGATTGCTAACTGATATCTCACATACGAAATAAGCTGCAAGTCACTGTATATACTTTGTGGGGTCCCAGACTGATATTTCGAAGTGTTACACACGGAATGACAAAGTGAGTATACCCCCATACTGTAGTTGGAGAGTATAAAAATTCACTTTAGCCCACTAATTTATTCGTCATTCCTTGCCGCGTCATTTATTTAAAACAGCCTAAAGACATTTTGTTTACAAAAAAAAAAAAGACATAGACATTTTTGACATTTTTCCTTTAATAATGTCAAATTCAATTTTAAAATTTAATTAATGATTTGCTTTCTAATTGTAAGTTAGCGTATGCATGTGCTTGTGGTTTCTCCCCCATACTATTCACTGAATTTCACCATTAAAACCACAAAATGTATGTACAAAAGTAGTCTGCTGGGTATTATTGGATTATTAGCTAAATTTAAAATAAATAAAATTAATTAAATTCAACAAAATGAAGCGCTTTCTTAATAATCTCATTTCATGTAATGGATTCTCTAACAAGTGAAAGCAGGGTGAGAAAATTATTTTTTTGACAAAACACTGCGCAACAAAAAAAAAAAATCAGACTCAAATGCTACAATAAAAATTTAAAGTAAACCAAAGGATAAACAAAACTGACATTTTATAATCAAAACTGTAAAGTTAGTTTCAATTTATTCTTTTATGACCCACTGTAATTTTTAGTTTTTAGAAAATATCAAAAAAATAGTTTTAAATACACATCTAACAAGGGAAGTCTCCCTAGTGTCACCCGCTGATCTTTATGGAATTGGTTTTATTTTGTAGAGCAGAAAAAATAACGAGACACGTATTTTTTTTTTTAGCGGACCAAATTCATATTTAGGGGGTAAAAAAGAGGGGGGAAGACAAGGCCATTTTTCAGTTTTTTTTAGTTTATCGTCTATATTATGCAAAGAAACCTAGTCATGTTACATACCACATGAAAGGTCTTTGGAAAACCTATCTACGTGTGCTAAGAACGTGTCCAAACACATGCACAACTTTTCGTCATATTGAGTAAAATACCAAAAATTTAGGACATTTTTGTTAACAAGTCGAAAAATATTAACTTCTTTGGCCCGTTGTTAGCACTACGAGATAGGTATTTTTAATACCTTTAATCTGATACCACACATGCCTATATTAATTTTGTTTAAATAGGCGTAAATCGTAAAAAACTGAAAAAGGTAAATTTCCCCCCTAAAAATGAGTTTGGACCGCTAAAAAAAAAATACGTGTCGAATTAATTTTCGTTCTTAACAACATATCCAAATTTCATGAAGATCAGTTAGTTTGAATTTCTTCTTTTATGGCCCACTGTAATTTTTTAGTTTCTAGAAAATATCAAAAAACTATTTTAAATGCACATCCAAGCTTAAAAATATGTTTGGATGTCTGCAGTGAAATTGAATGACGGTTATTTTCCTTGAACACATTAACCCTCTAACTGCCATTTCAAGGGGTCATTTTAGTCATTTTTCAAAAATTAAACACAGAAATCTAATAAAAAGTCCATTTACAGGGTTAATATGTTTTACAAATATTTTCTGCATAAAATTTCATTAGGGGTTGGCAAAATGCGAAATGCGCAAAAGGCCTAAAAATGCAAAAATATAAAAATATAAAGAATCATATTTTTATTGTAATTTTTTTAAAAAAGCAGATTAAAACAAGTAGAAAAGTTAAATTCGACTTGGCCGAATCTATGAATACCCTCCACAATGCCCTTTTTAAGTGATACACTCAAAATAATTCTACAGTAAAAGGTTTAGTAAGTGATATTGTACCCACATCTACTAATTAGTTACTAATTTTAGTATCTTCAAAGTACTAAAACTATTAATTTTTACTGGTTGTGACTAATATTAGTTAAAAATTTTAGTATTGTTTACCAATTTCTGCACTAGGTCCTTTTGGACTAAAATTAGTTAAATTTTTAGTATTGAATACCCACGTTTTTTTTTTGGGTGTAGTAAATTTTTTTAACGTGAAAAAAATAACATTTTTGATTAGAATTATTTTATTTTGTGTAAAATAACTTTTTTGTTGGTAATTTTTGAAAAAAAAAAAAAAATAATTTACTAAATTTTTTTTTTTTAGTGTAAAATTTTTTTGAGTGTAAAATTTTTTTTTTAGTGTGAAAATATTTTTGAGTGAGAAAAATACATTGTAAAATATTTTTGTGACTTACCAATGTTTTTAAAACATGTTTAACGGGATTTCAACACGTGAATTTAAGGTGAAACTAATCTGAAATTTACGGTTTTGCTTATAACTTTTGAACCACCAGTTCGATTTGACTGAAATTCAATACGAACTAGGCCAGGGGAATGACAAATATATATGCCAAGCTTCGTTTTTCAGTCACAAGAAAATACAAGGTCTTATCTGTAATTCGGCAGATAACTTTGTCAAATCTATATATATAAAAGAGCAATGTGACTGACTGACTGATTGACTGACTGACTGACTGACTGACTGACTGACTGACTGACTGACTGACTGACTGACTGACTGACTGACTGACTGACTGACTGACTGACTGACTGACTGACTGACTGACTGACTGACTGACTGACTGACTGACTGACTGACTGACTGACTGACTGACTGACTGACTGACTGACTGACTGACTGACTGACTGACTGACTGACTGACTGACTGACTGACTGACTGACTGACTGACTGACTGACTGACTGACTGACATACTCATTCATCATCGCCCAGCCCAAACCGCTGAAGCTAGAGACTTGAAATTTGGACTGAAGGTTCACCTCCCAGAATATAGATCCACTAAGGCTGGATTTTTGCCAATGTTGATTCTAAGGGGGTAAAAAACTGTACTATTGGTACTTTGTATATCACCTGAAATAATGGTAACAGAAACTTGAAATTTGGACTGTATGTTCACCTCCTGGAATATAGATCCACTAAGGCTGGATTTTTGCCAATGTTGATTCTAAATGGGTAAAAAGGGTAAAAAACTGTACCTTTGGTACCTTTTATATATCCTTAAATAATGGTCCTAGAACCTTGAAATTTTGAATGTAGGTTCAGCCTCCTGAATATAGATCCTCTGAGGCTGCATTTTTGCCAATGTTGATTCTAAGGGGGTAAAAGGGTTAAAAAACTGTACTTTTGGTACCTTTTATATTTTCTTAAATAATGGTCCTAGAAACTTAAAATTTACAGTGTAGGTTCACCTCCCGGAAAAAATATTCACCAAGGCTGGGTTTTGCCAGTGTTGACTCTACGGGGGTAAAATGGAAAAAAGTGTACTTTTGGTCCTTTTTTTTATTTACTGAAATAATGGTACCTTTTATCAAAACTTCCTTTTATAAAAAGTACCTTTTATCAAAAGTTCCTTTTATAAGAAGTACCTTTTATAAAAAGTACCTTTTATAAAAAGTACCTTTTATAAAAAGTACCTTTTGTAAAAAGTACCTTTTATAAAAAGAACCTTTTATAAAAAGTACCTTTTATAAAAAGTACCTTTTATAAAAAGTACCTTTCATAAAAAGTACCTTTTATAAAAAGTACCTTTTATAAAAAGGATCTTTTATAAAAAGTGCCTTTTATTAAAAGTACCTTTTATAAAAAGTACCTTTTATAAAAAGTACCTTTTATAAAAAGTACCTTTTATAAAAAGTACCTTTTATAAAAAGTACCTTTTATAAAAAGTACCTTTCATAAAAAGTACCTTTTATAAAAAGGATCTTTTATAAAAAGTGCCTTTTATTAAAAGTACCTTTTATAAAAAGTACCTTTTTTATTAAATGTACCTTTTATTAAAAGTACCTTCTATAAAAAGTAAGTTTTGTTAAAAGTACCGAAAGTACACTTTTTGCTACTTTTTTATTTCCTGAAATAATAATCATAGAAACTTGAAATTGGAAAAGGTTCGCCTCTCGGAAAATAAAGGGGTAAAAAATTGTACTTATTTATTATTTTTGATATAATGGTCACAGAAACTTAAAATTTGGAATGTAAAATCCTTCGGTGAAAAAAATATTGGGAAAAGAACTTTTTGGAAATTCCGTTTCTTAACGGGGATAAAAAGTACTTTTAATATTTGCTAAACAATGATCCTAGATAATTGAAATATGGATTATAGGATACTTCGGTGAAGAAAAAACATTCTGGAAGAGGTACTTTTTGGAAATCCGTCTCTAATGGGGGTAATAAAGTGTACTTTTGGTACTTTTTTTGTTCCTATAATAATGACCTTAGAAGAAGGAGATGGAATTGGAAATGAAATGGAGTAGAACGGGGAACAAAATGGAATAGAGCAGGGAACAATATGGAATGATATTTTTTACTCAAATTTTTCGTGTTTAGCCTTTTTACTCCATATTTTTCCCCTCTATATATTTTTTCACTCAAACTTATTTTGATAATATACCAGCGAAGTCATTCAAATTTTATTGTTTAAATTATTCATTGAAATATTTTTTTATGGAAGACTTAAACTTCCACAAGTAAATAAAACAAAGACTACGTAGGGGAATTTTTTTGAAATCGATAGAGTAATCCTGATCTTCTATTATCCGGTATTCAATACAACCGGTAACGAAGTACCGGGATGGTAAGCTAGTATAAATATATAAGATTACAGTCATTTTACAGAGTAATTATTTTGAATGTATATTCATGATGCTCGATCGATTCTAAGTCGATCTAAGGATTTTCAAAAAAAAAATTAGTATTTTGATTTTTTTTTTTTTTTCAAAAATTGCTAAAAAAAGTTTTATAGTAAAATTAAAATATTTCTTATCAAAATTGATCACTAACTATCACTTCAAAAGGGCATTGTGGAGGGTATTCATAGATTCGGCCAAATTGAATATAAATTTTCTACTTGTTTTTTTTATAAACTTACCACATCAATAAATAATTCTTTTACTATTAGTTTTAACATATTTCCAAAAAGTTAAATTGAATCTTTATCAATTTTAAATCATTTCATCAGTTTGGAGTTTTTTTATTTTTATTTAAAATAAAACTTTTCAAAAAAACAAACTTATCAATTGTTTTTTAACATGCATAAATTGAAAAAATAAATATTAAAACTTTTTAACGAGTTTTTTTTTTTTTGCTCAAATAGTGAAAATTGCTGCAATATGTGTTATTACCTGCATCAATAATGATATAAATGCCAATTGTTTAAAGTTTTTGCATTTTATTTTCTTATTTTTTTTTTCATATTAAAATCAAACAAACGAAGCAGCAGCAAGAAACTGCAGCAAAAAAAAAAAAACGTTAACAACCACTTAAAGAGATGATTGTGTTTTATGGGGCGAATGATAAATATTGATGTGTTTACATTGAAATGTTTATCCAAAAGAGAATAGATTAAAGGGTGGACAAAAAACAGAATGACCTCTACCATTTGGAACAAATCAAATTAGAGGTGATTGTAAAATTTTATTTAAAGGATCCAATTTTTTGTTAAAGAAGTTTTTGAACGTTTTGGTTGTTTTGACTTTATTTTGAATCTCCTCAAAGCTATATCCTCTTGACGTATGCCTGTATTTGATAGATGAGTGACAAAGATGATAAATTGAATCTGCAATATTGTGATGTCAAGCAGCGTTGAAAGATAAAACTATCAAACCCATATTTTTTTTTGCAATCGATGGTTTCAACACTAAAAAAACAAGAACAAATA
>OY992538.1:205830710-205935710 GCA_963921195.1 Pegoplata infirma
GCACTAAAAAATTAAATGTGTGCAATAAAAATCTTGTTTTCGTAGGAAAAATTTCTTAAAAAGCAAAAAATAACGCCGTGTTAAATAGTCATATTTAAAACTTTATATAAGAAAGAGTTTTTGAGAAATTAAGAATATCTATAAAAAAAATAAAAAAAAAAAAATATAATTTTTAATATTTCCAAAATAAATTTTTAGAATTTAACATAGTTTTTGAGACAAATAAATTTAAATTTGTGTTTTTGCTAATTTATGCCAAAATATGCAAAAATATGCACTTAAAAGTTTGAAATATGCACAAAATATGCATTTAAAACCAAAATATGCATTTAAAACCAAAATATGCAAAAATATGCATTTTCACCCAAATATGCAAAAACAAATCGACGCCATTTTAACGCAAATTTCTTGATTCGTAAAGATAATTGGTCGATATCGTTTTTAGGCTATCGACAAAAAACATGCATTTGCAAGGAAATCTCATCCCTAGTAGTAATCGAAGTTTGAGTAAAGGAACACACTACCAATTTTAAAAAATTTGATATCTGTTGAACGAGTCATCAAAAAAATCTGAAAATTTACTACGAAGGAGCTTTCGAGGGGTACTAAAAACTGTAAACAAATTGGGAAAATCTAAAAAAAAAAATTATTCAAAGTGTCCGATTTGGCATGGAGTGCCCCATATATTATTGATCAGTGAGCGATTCTAAGACATTCTAGCGATGTCCGTCTGTTCGTCTGTCCATCTGTAGAGGACACGATACAGTCCAAAATAAAAGAGCTAGGCTTTCGAAGTTTGGCACGAATATGTCTTATATTCCTAGGCAGGTTAAGTTCGGAAATGGGCAAAATTGAACCAAGTTCCCCCTTGTAGAACAAAACCAACCTCTGAAAAACGGTATTTTTTGCACTCAAACTTAAACGAAGTTTGAGTAAATGAACACACTACCAATTTTCAAAAATTCGATATCTGTTGAACGGGTCATCAAAAAAATCTGAAAATTTACTACAAAGGAGCTTTCGAGGGGTACTAAAAACTGTAAACAAATTGGGAAAATCCTAAAAAAAAAAATAATTCAAAGTGTCCGATTTGACATGGAATGCCCCATCATGGACGTATTCAGGGGGGCCCCTTTTGGATTGGAAAATTTTAAAAAATGTAAACACTTCAACACGTGATACAAGTAACAAACATAAGTTTTTTGTTAGTATTGTAAATATTTTGGTTTTTGATGAAAAGTTTTACATATTTTTTTATAAAAAACTCTTGATTTTGAGTAAATTTTCGTTTTTAAAAAGTCATTTATATCGAAATATCTGTAAAATATGTATCGAAAACACATTATATTGGATTTATTTAATGAAAATTATTTCATCAGGATCATAAAAACAATTTTCGATAAAAAAAAAAAATCAAACTCCTAAGGATCTAACAAGGGAAGTCTCCCTGGTGTCACCCTCCGATCTTCGTGAAATTTGGATATGTTGTTAAGAACGAAAATTAATTCGACACGTATTTTTTTTTAGCGGCCCAAACTCATTTTTAGGGGGGGTCGATTTGTATGGGGGGAAATTGACCTTTTTTAGTTTTTTACGCTTTACGCCTATTTTAACAAAATTAATATAGGCATGCGTGATATCAGATTAAAGGTATTTAAAATACCTATCTCGTGGTGCTAACAACGGGCCAAAGAAGTTATTATTTTTCGACTTATTAACAAAAATGTCCTAAAATTTTGCCATTTTACTCAATATGACGAAAAGTTGTGCATGTAGATAGGTTTTCCAAAGACCTTTCATTTGGTATGTAACATGACTAGGTTTCTTTGTATAGTATAGGAGATAAACGAGAAAAACTGAAAAACGGCCTTGTCTTCCCCCCTCCTTTTTACCCCCTAAATATGAATTTGGGCCGCTAAGAAAAAATACGTGTCCCCTTATTTTTTCTGATCTACAAAATAAAACCAATTCCATAAAGATCCGCGGGTGACACTAGGGAGACTTCCCTTGTAAGTCACTTTTTCTACATTAAAAGTCTCAGATTCTGAGATATTATTTATATACAAAATTCTAAGATGCTGAAAAATTTTTTCTAAATAAAAATTTTCATATTAATTTTTAATTTTCAATCTAGCACTTTTTTCAAAAATCGGGTTTGAATTGAAAAACCGCGGTTTTGAAAATTTAATAATGACTAAGAACAATATTTAAACTGACAAAAAATAAAAAAACTTCGATTATTTTTTATGTAAATAAATAAAGATAAATTTTCATAAACGAATTTACAAAAGCAACATAAAAAAATTAATGACGTATTTGGAATCTAGATTTCCATTTTATAAAAATTCAGTCCTTAAGTCCAAGGTAATAATATGTAACAGTAGAGCCATAAAATGCGCTAAAGAATTAATTAATTTTGAAGTCCAAATATCTCGATAACGAAATGTTCTACAAAAATTTAAATGGCAGGTTTGGAATCAGGTCCTTTATAATGGCTCTTACGTGAGAGTGAATATCTCGGAAATGGAACGCGCTAACTTACGAATACGTAACACAGTAACACCACGGCTAAATTAGCGGTTTCGAATTTTCAAACCCCAATATCAGAAAAATTTTAAACGATTAAAATATTTGGTAAGGTAATTTTGAATCAGGAGGGCTAATTCTTCTGTATTTGTTTTAACAAATACATACACTGAAAAAAAGACATAACTAAAATTAAGGAAAAAATGTCTTTGAAAATTTATCATGAATTTTCCTAAAATTTAGTAAAATTTAACTAAAAAATGAGAAATTTTCTTAACTATGAGGAAAAAAGTTTAGTTCATTTACTTATAAGTAGTTCATAGTTTTCTTTAAATGGAATTTTTAAATATTAGGAAAAAAATTCGTACTGCCAAAGAAATTTTCCATAAATCTAAGAAACGTATCTTTATTTTAAGACATATTTCTTAAAAAACAATTTAGTTCAAGTTTAGTTAAAATTTACTAAAAAAACATCATCGTATTTCTCTTCTTTGGATTGAGGAAGTGCACTTCTTAGAATTTAGTTAATAACTTCTGAGAATTTAGTAAATAACTTCTTAGAATTTAGTTAAAAATTCAAAATGGCGATATCTCGAAAACTAAGCGAGATAGAGCGAAACGGACGAAATTTTCAAAAGAAAGACTACAAAGAAAAATTTGGAATAGCCTAGCTCTGCATAACTGTCGGGGTCTCAAGATCCTAATTTTAGATCTAAAATTTGAAATTCCCGAGATTTTATATATACACATATCTCGGTAAATACTGCCAACACGATACAACGGCATTTTTGTATCTCTTGACTCGTAGAACACTTCCGCAAAATACCCAAAAGCCCTCCGATTAATAGTTTTTGAGTTATCCAGTTTTTAAGATTCTCAAGACCCTATCAGACCCCTTATTACCGTATCTCAAAAACTAAGCAAGTTAGAGCGAAACGGACACAAATTTTGGGTCAAAATCTATGGGGAACCTTAAAGTACCGGGGTCTGAGTTAACAAGGGGCTGGACCCATGGGGTCCGAAACCATGGGTCCAGGGTCGAGACCCAATCCAGTTTTAAAATGTGAATGAACTAAAGTGTAATATAATTTTTTCCATTTTCTAGTTAAAATTGGCTTAAAATTAATTAACTTTGTTTTCCTTATTTTTGGGAAAATTATGAACTAAAACCAAGAAAAAAAATCTTTGGAGCCAAATTATTCCCTCTTTTTCTTAAAATTAAGTTAATTTTCCCAGATTTTAGTTCACTTTTTTTTTTGAGTGTATTTAAAACTTTTTTAGTTTTAGGTTACATATTGTTTCTAGGAACGGTTTTTATAAAAAAAAAATCCTCGGAATCTAAGGATTTAAAGACATTTTCGATATAGAAAATTTCAAAGGTTTTGAAAAATTTTTTGTATAAAATATTTTCAGAATATTTTCTATAGCAAAGTTCTCTGACTCTGATACATTTGTTTATAAAAAAAATCTTCGATTCTAAGGCATATTTTACAATAGGATAATTTAATTGTCAAATTCTAAGACATTTTTGTTTTATAAAAATGTTCTCAGATTTTGAGATGTTTCAAATTTTTAAGTTTAAAAATAGAGTCTGAGGCATTCTTTCTCTAGAAAAATTCACAAATTCTGAGGCATTTTTTATGTTATTACAGGGGGGGGGGGGGGGGGTAGTCCTAGAAAATAGTATTTTACATTGTGATTAAATAAAATGATTTCAAATTCCTGGATACGTCGTTGTGCCCCATATATTATTGATCAGTGAGCGATTCTAAGACATTCTAGCGATGTCCGTCTGTAGAGGACACGATACAGTCCAAAATAAAAGAGCTAGGCTTTCGAAGTTTGCCGCGAATATGTCTTATATTCCTAGGCAGGTTAAGTTCGGAAATGGGCAAAATTGAACCAAGTTCCCCCTTGTAGAACAAAACCAACCTCTGAAAAACAGTATTTTTTGCAGGATTATTTGTCCCTTTTTTAAACAAAAGCAACATTTTAATGTCGGAGGAAGCTCAAAACCCTTCATGTGGACTCAGCGGATAAAAAAAAAAATAAAAATAAAGTTTTACCCGCCCCTTTTGTGGGCGTGGATATAAAAAATGTATTTTTATAATGATTAATTGGATTAAATAATTGCATGAATCATAATAAATCCATTTGATAACATCTATCGCAAGGGGAAGGTGTCCCACAATGACGCCCACCAAACCATCCCCCCACACAAAAAAAAAATACGCCCCTGAAAATTTTTTTTTGTTTTTTTTTTACATTTTGGAGGCTATAAAAGATTCGGCACAGCTGAATTTAACACTCTCACTTGTTATACCCTCCAACCACAGTATGGGGCTATACTAGAGATGCGCGCGTGACACGAATTTGTCGTGATTCACGTGATTCACGCGTGAATCACGCGTGATCGTGAGTGAAATTTATTTTTACTCACGTGATCGTGAGTGCGCGTGATTAGAAAAAATAGTTTCGTGCGTGAGCGTGCGTGAGTAATTTTTGTTTCGTGAGTTTGCGTGATTGTTTTGTGTTGTTTGAAACAGAAAACAAGTAAAAAAATCGTCATTATATTGAATTTAGAGGGTAATTTACACGAAATTGTGATTTAAATAAATTTTTATTATTGTTTTAAGGAAAATCAATACTTTTTACGTAAGAAATCGAAGAAAGTAAAATAAAAATTTGTTAATTTTAATTTCGTGAGTCTCCGTGAGCGTGATTATTTCGTGAGCGTGAGAAAAGTTTTAGTTACTCACGTGAGCGTGCGTGAACGTGAGCAGAAAAAATTACTTCGTGCGTGATCGTGCGTGAGCAATATTTTTATTTCGTGAGCGTGAGCGTGCGTGAGTCAAAATTCACTCACGCGCCCATCTCTAGGCTATACTCACTTTGTCATTCCGTTTGTAACGCATCGAAATATCGGTCGGTGACCCCATAAAGTCCATGATCGATTCTAAGACATTCTGGGAATGTCTGTCCGTCTGTCTGTAGATTTCACGATGCAGTCCAAAATAAAAGAGCTATCCTCCTGAAATTTGTCACGAATATGTATTATGGTTCTAGGCAGGTTAAGTTCGGAATGGGCAAAATCGGACTAGGGGGAAAAAAGTTCCCCTTGAAGAACTGAACCAACCTCTGAAAAAATACACTTTTTACAGGTTTTTTTTTTGTATTTTTGTTAAATAAATGAAACATTTGGTATATTTATCGCGATATGAAGGTGCTCTCAACGTCCCCCACTGACCCCATCACGCACCTGACAATTATTTTTTTGAATTTTTTTACATTTTGGAGGGTAGAAAAGAATCGGCACAGCCGAATTTAACACTCTTACTTGTTTTTCTATCAATTTGCACTCTTCCTAAATATTTGTTTAGTTTAGTGTTTAAATTTTCTTTACTTATTTTCTAACACATGAGACATTTTTTTCCTGTTACTGCCTGCACTAGTGCTCTATTTTTCCCCCTGATGAAAGATGTAAAGAATAAAACTTTTTAAATGAAATGTTTTTTAGCCAGTTCGTGTTTGGTTTTTTATTTGATTTTTATACCCTCCACTCTAGTGATAGAGGGTATATATAAGTTTGTCATTCCGTTTGTAACACATCGAAATATTGGTCTAGGACCCCATAAAGTATATATATTCATGATCCTCGATCGATTTTAAGTCGATCTAGCGATGTCCGTCCGTCCGTCCGTCCGTCCGTCTGTCTGTCTGTCCGTTGAAAACACGCTAACTTTTGAAAGACTTTACGGAGGCTCCTGAAGTTTGACATATATGTTGACCATTTACCGGGTCAGGTTGGTATTGCAATCCAGCGAAATCGGTCCAGTGGTTCAAAAGTTATGAGCAAAAGAGTAAATTTCGGCAAGGGTATTTTGCGAATTTAAGAGATTAAAAACACTGTAACTTTCGAGAGACAGTTCTAAGGATGCTGAAGCTTAGCATATATATTTGTCGTTCCCCAAGTCTATTTGGTTTTAAATTTCAGCAAAATCGGTTCAGTGGTTCAAAAGTTATAAGCCAAGCTCTGAATTTCAGATTGTCTTCACCTTAAACTGTTGAAAACTCGTAAAACAAGTTTTAAAAGCATGGTGAAATACCAGTTTTTTAAAACTTGTTGTTGTTTGTTTTCCTGCCATGGGGTGCAGTTTAGTTGTTAGGCAAGTAAATATTTGTTATTGTTTTTGTAACTGTATGTAACGGTGTATAGTAAGTATTTTTGGAAAAAAATCAAATAAGTGGTTTTTATATGATTGAATGTTAGTTCGTTTTTGGTTTTTAAAGAAGAGAATGGTAAAATAAAAAGAGAGAAATATGTGAAATAGTTTTTTTTGTATTACATATACAAAGGTATAAAACAACAAAATTATTTTACAAAGTAATTTTGTTACTCAAAGAAATTGTACACTAAAAAAAATATTTACACTGAAAAAAAATGTACACATTAATTTTTTTTTTAATGAAACACTCAAAAAAATGTTGACAGTCAAAAAAATTTTACACTCAAAAAAATTTGATTGATTAAAAAAAGTTTTACTCAAAATAAAATATTTCTAATAAAAAATTTGTAATGCAATTTTTTGAAAAATTTTTTTAGAAAGTTAAAATTTTTTCAGATAACATTGTGGAGGGTATTCATAGATTCGACAAAGTTGAATTTAATTTTTCTACTTGTTTTCTTTTATTTTGCTTCCACTTCATTTCATCAAAACACACGTTTAGATACTGTGAGTCCTCTACTTTGTAGTTTATTCAGTTGCATAAAGTTTTGTAAGGATGTTGTTCTTTATCTGCTGCTACTGGTGTTTTAAAGAATGCAAGAAGCATGGGAATGAACTTAACAAATATACGACGTGTTTTCATTTGGTTTGTTTAACAACACATATGCTATAGTTTTGACAAAAAAAAAAAAAAAATCACGTTTAAACCTTTAGTGGCCAAACTTTTTTTGAAAACCTCCCAGTGAAATATCCAATTCATTTTTATAGATTTTTCTCTCCTGATTCCAAATATGCATCCAATTTTTTATACACTCAAAAAAATACGTTAGTAGATTTACTAATTTTTTTTTGCTAACGCTAGTTAGCTAACTTTTAGCAAATTTTTAGTTGAGATTAGCTGTTAGCAAAAAATTCTTGTAAACTTCATTTACCACATTAGCAATTTTAAACAAACTTTGAACTAATTTCTTTTGCTAAATTTGAAATTGAGTTGACAACATTTTTACAAGATTTTTTGCTACTATTAGCAAAATAAATGGTAAATTTTTTTTTATTTTCAGAAAACTTAAAATGGCGCTATCTCGGAAACTAAGACAGATAGAGCAAAATGGAGGCCATTTTTGGTTCTTAGAATCTCCATAGTATCGCCGGTCCTCTTCACATGTGTGGACCCTAATGGGCCCTAACTTTGGATCCAAAAAAGTTAGCATTCCCGAAAATTTTAAAATGCTCATATTCCGGTAAATATTGCCGACACAACAAAAAGTCCAAAAGCATTTTTGTAGTTCTCAACACGTAGAACAAGATCGCAAAATAATCAAAAGCTCTCCGAGTAATATTTTTGAAGTTATCGAGTTTTGTAATTCTCAAGACCCCAGTGGTCCCCTATAATCACGTATCTCAAAAACTAAGCAAGGTAGAGCGAAACGGACACAAATTTTGGATCAAAAACTATGACGATTTTAAAGGAACCCAACTAGGTCTAGGCCCATCGGGGTCTGGACCTATCGGGTCCGAACCCAATGGGGTTCTCAGAAGTGTATGAACTATGTTCAAAAAAAAAAAAATTTAGTTAACTAACTATTGGCAAAACATTTTTGCTAACTTTAGCAAAAAAATTGTGGGTTCAAAATCAGCAAATGTTCTTGTAGGTTTACAAGCTTTTTTTGCTAACATTACAGTTTTTTTTTTGAGTGTAGCACGTACCGTTTTTGAGCCTACATAAAGTCTTTCAAAAGTAAGCGTGCATTCAACAGACAGACGGACGGACATCGCTAGATCGACTTAAAATCGATCGCGGATTATGAATATATTTAATTTATGTGGTCCTAGAACCATATTTCGAGGTGTTATAAACGGAATCACAAACTTTTATATTCCCTCTATCCCTAGAGTGGAGGGTATAATAAAAGCTGGTAAATTGTACCAGGATATCGTGTAACATTGGAGGTACTCGTAAAAAACTTGTAGTTCTTACAAAAAAAAAAGGAAATTCACAAATTTGGAAGCATTAAAGCGGGCAAATTTGTTTACAGTTTTTAGTACCCTTCGAAAACTCCTTCGTAGTAAATTTTCAGATTTTTTTTGATGACCCGTTCAAAACATATCGAATTTTTCAAAATTGGTAGTTTGTTCCTTTTACTCAATCTTCTTTTACTCAAACTTCTTTTACTCATAACTTCTTCAATAATGGTCCAAATTTCAAATATTTTTTTTTCGAAATTTTTGTTTTTTTACGTACTTTAAAAAAAAAATCCCAAAGAATTCTTAAAAGCGCTCTAGTAAGCGATTTTTAAGTTTTAAAATTTAAATCTCATTTTTGAAAATGTTTGTACTCTTCGATTTCTTTGAAATTTTTTTGTGTAAAAGATCTATCGATTCTACAAATTTTTTGCCCAGTATGATCGTGGAATAACGATTATTACTATTTTTTTAAATCTTTTTTGAAAAAATTTTATTGTAATTTTCCAATCTTAAAATCATTTCTACTGCTCCAATGGTGCGTCTTAGAGGGGTAATTTATTAGACCGACCCCCATTAATTTTTACGTCTTAATATTTCTTTGGAACAAACTAATACCCTATCTTCAATTTCTAAGGGGTTTCCACACAAAATGACATGTTTTAAAATTTGCTCCAACCGCTTTAAGAGTGCCCTTAGAGCAATAAAGTGTGTGACCGACCTTCAATTTGTTTTTAATCCAAACATTTTCTCTGAACACACCTATCCTTTATCTTTAACTGTTAAGGCGGTCCCCATACATTTTTTTTTATTTTTTGTAAATTTGTTTGATTTAATCAGCTTCTACCGGTCCAATCGTCCCCGAGAGGGGTCATTAGTGAGACCGACCCCCATTTATTTTTACCCTACAACATTTTTTTTAAAACATACCTACGCCCTATTTCCACTCACTAAGTAGGCTCCCACACAAATAACAGTTGGAGATAATTTTATAAAAATGTAATTTTGAATGGAGGCCTACTTAGGGAGTGGAGATAGGGCGTAGGTATGTTTTAAAAAAATGTTGTAGGGTAAAAATAAATGGGGACTGTCTCACTAATGACCCCTCTCGGACGCAACATTGGACCGGTAGAATCTGATTAAATAAATCAAATTTACAAAAAAATACAAAAAATTGTATGGGGACCGCCTTAACAATTAGAGGTAGAGGGTAGGTGTGTTCAGAGAAAATGTTTGGACTAAAAAAATATTGTGGGTCGGTCATACATTTTGTTGCTCTAAGGGCACTAGTAGGGCAGTTAGAGCGGTTGGAGCAAATTTTAAAAAATGTCGTTTTGTGTGGGAGCCCCCTTAGAAATTGGAGATAGGGTATTAGTTTGTTCCAAAGAAATGTTAAGACGTAAAAATTAATTGGGGTCGGTCTTATAAATGACCCCTCTATGACGCACCATTGGAGCAGTAAAAATGATTTTAAGATTGGAAAATTACAATAAATAAATTTCAAAACAAAAAATTTTAAAAAATAGTAATAATCGTTATCCCACTATCCTCCTGGGCAAAAAATTTATAGAATCGATAGAAGTTTTACACAAAAAAATTTTAAAAAAATCGAAAAGTACAAACATTTTCAAAAATGAGATTTAAATTTTAAAACTTAAAAATCGCATACTAGAGTGCTTTTAAGAATTTTTTGGGATTTGTTTCTTTTTAAAGTACTTAAAAAAACAAAAATTTTGAAAAAAAAAAAAATTGAAATTTCGACCATTATTGAAGAAGTTATGAGTAAAACAAGTTCGACATCGTTGAACGGTTCATCCAAAAAGTCTGAAAATTTACCACGAAAGAGTTTTCGAAGGGTACTAAAAACTGTAAACAAATTGGGAAAATCTAAAAAAAAAAAATTCAAAGTGTCCGATTTGACGCGGAATGCCCCATATATAACTATGTTCCTCTAACTCCCATTGGAGCATAGGAAAGTACTAACAGGAAACACAATTTTCACATTTAAATAGCCCCTGCTCAAATCGTAATTTTTTAATTTATAAAAACCTCTGTGAACATCTACCGCTTAAATGCGTCACTAAATATGTGAGCTTTAATAATTTAAAATACAAAAGTAATACGCAAAGAATAATTTTGATGGCTTGTCAGACTGTTAATGTTTTTAAAGCAGAGAAGTTCTGATGTTCATGCACGCAAAGTTAAACAAAATTTAAAAACCATTGGTAAAATTAAATGTATTTAACAATTTTTTTTTGTAAATTAACAGAGTTTTCTTTGTAAAATTCTGGTTAAATTAAATATTTTTAACTAAAATTTGCAAACTTACAGAGTTTTTTTTTTTGTAAAATAGATTTAACTAAAACTTTGTAAATTTACAGAGTTTTTTTTTGTAAAACTTTCGACTTATAAAATGCATTTAACTAAAACTTTGTGATTTGTGATTGAAGAAGAAAATTGTGTATTCTAAAGATTAAATTAAATGTGGTTTTACCCTAGACCATGGTTTCTGTAGCCTCTTCTACGTCATCAGTAGGCAATTACATTAAATTGATTATTTGATATTTGCTAGAAAAATTCTTTATATCGTCACCTAAAATGCAAAACGCCCTATCTAACATTTTACAAATTTTACAGGAGAAGCAAAAAACGTGTTTATATAAAAACTATACAAGTTTTCATTACAAATTTCCTAAATATTAGTAAAAACACACAAACAAATTCATTTCTGTTAAAAAAAATTATAAATTTTTAATATTTCAAAAGTTATGTTAGTAACGCCCTTTTGTCTTGTAATTTTCAGAAACACAAAAAGCCCTAACTGCACTAAAGATGTTTAAAACACTAAGCAGATGTGTTATAAAATGTTAGAACACGCTAACAAAATTTTATACTGAATGTTGTTTTATCATATAGAACTCTAACAAAATGTGGGCGGTATTGGAAAAAGGGGCGTGGCACCTGCTATATAACCTAACACTGCAAAATGTCTCATTTTGGATTCTGTTAAACACATGCTAACTTAATTCGATACAAAATGTCAATTTACCATTTTAAAGCTCCATGTCAAATGAGGGTGGAACAGGACAAAGGTTATGGCCCGAAATAACCTAATGCATCAAAATGCTTTAACCTTTTAACGACCACAGGCAACTATACTTCCCAAATGATTTTTTGCGATTTTTTTTTTTGTTCAAGTAATAGATAGGATAAATGTGCTAAAAGATGAATTATAGAAGAGTTTTAGAGAAACAAAAGCTTTGTTTTCATTAAGTCTCAAAATGGGTCCACTTACTCACAATAAGTTCTCAAAGTTTGCGAAGTAATAAATATATTAGGGACAAAATTATATTTACTTGACTGGCGAAATAATGGTCAAGAAGGGGGTTCAGAAATCCAAATTCTTGTAGAATAACTATTATTAAGTTGCATTCCTTAATATCACGGCGAGTACCAAAATAGCCTTGGCCAGAACAGCGTTATAAGGAGGAAGGAGGGGCCCAATTTGTTTATGCGTAAATATTATTAGGTCAGAAATTACAAAAATGGAAAGAAAATCTAAAACTCTTCGGCCAAAAATGTTTACTCGGCTTCTGGAAAATTTCTTAAGATCTACAGTAAATATTGGGCATTTGATAGATATCTCACTCGCATTCTACAAAGCTCTTAAAGGAAAATACCTTAGCTTTATTTTGAGTTAAAAAAGGGCCGGTTTTAAAAAAATGCCAAACAAATTTTTGATTTTGCAAAAAAAAAAAGAAAAAAAAATTTTTTTTGAAAGATTAAAGAAATAGCTATCTTAAACTCTCGGGACACATTTTGCAGGAACATTAGGTAATCAGTTACATGGATGCAAAAAAAAAACACCTGTTTGACCAAAATGTAAAATTACGGCCCCCTCTAACTCAGAAAGTTCTTGACCGATCTAGCTGAAAAATTGTGACCAAACTACTATTGGTTTTAAAAGTTGTGTCCCTTGAGATGAAAACCCCCATATGTAATCGTCAATCGTATCGCTCACGATGACGATTGACGATTATCAAGTTACATAATAATAGCAAAAATTATAATTAAAAACATTTTTTTTACTTATTTAACGAAAAATTAACTTTGAATTTTTTTCAATTGGAATGAAGAACTTCCAATTATGTTTTTAATCGTCATTAATTATATTGTTATTAAATTTTATGTAGAATTTATATCTTACTTAAGACTAATTGTACTGCATAAATTGCGATTTCTATAGCTGAAAAAGAAACAATTCTCGTGAGAGTACGGGCCTGAACTAACTTTATTTTTTGTGTACATTGTGGAGGAAGAAGCATCAACAAAAATGTTTAATCTTAAAAAATAACAGTTGCGCCGGCAATATTATGTATACAAATGTGTAGTTGGGGCTTTTTGAATTTTGTTAATAAAATCCCCATTTTTGATCAAAGGAGTCTAAATTTTTTTGTGGACATGTATTTTGATCCAATACATAAAAATCAATTAAAAACGCGATTTTGAATTTTTTGTTAGTTAGGGCGTTTTGCATTTTAGGTGACGATATGTTTTTTTTATCAAGACTAGCCTGACATGAGCTTCGAACCTGTGTCGTTAAATCACTCATGTTTTGTATACCGAAGCTTTAACCACTAGGCTATACTCGGTGTACAAACATCAGTGACTAAACGTCGTTTGTTTTTAACTCACAGTTTGTGAATTTACAGAGTTTTTTTTGGTAAAATTCTGGTTGCTTTTATCAACATTTTGCAGATAATTCTGTAAATTTACAGTTTTTTATCGAAATCATTTTACAGAGTTTTATTCGTAAAATAACCAAAAATCTTGCTGATTGGAAATCTATTGGTTTTTTTTGCTGGCTCAACAGATTATCTCTGTAATTTAACAGAGTGATTGTTTTAAATGCATTATTAATGCCAAAATGGGTTAATTTGGTGCTCACGACATGTCTTTGTTGATACGATTATTAACACACTAAGAAAAGCTTTTTATGAGAAAAAGCATTTGATTTACGAGATTTTAAAATTAAAGAGTAAGTTTTTTTTTGTTAAATACAGTGGCAATTTGTTAAACACTAACCTTCAAATTCATAAAAGTTTAAACAGGCTAATAAGAGGTTTATAAAACAAATTTTGTATGGAAATTCTATTAATTGTTATAAAACGCTTATATTTTTTATAAATTTAGATGAAAACTAACAATACCACACCTTTTATTATTTAACTAGCTGGCCCGGTCCGCGTTGCTGGCCCAAATATAAGATCAGTGTTATATTTCGTATCGCTTCGAATATATAGCCCTGCAAAAAAGGGTAATGAATTTCTTGGCTTAGAAAAAATTGTAGGCGTGGTTTTAAAGACCCGATTAGGCAGATAATCATCTTCAAATTATATTTTAGGAACTAAAAAAAAAATAACCATGTCTTCGACTTTGCGTACTGTACAAATTCAAAACTTCTTTTGTAGCATTACGAACAACACAAAAATAAATTACGCATATTCCTTATCTTATCGTCTTGAGTTCAAACAAACCTTTATAGTTTTCCCGAATTTTTCATTTTTTCGGAACACTTCTCATTTAAATTTCCTTAAATTAAAACTATAATCAACATAAAAAAATCAGTCCGGTCATTAGTAGTCGACATATTTAGACAAAAGTAGGCGTTAAATTTGTGTGGTAAGTTAAAATTGTACATATGGTAAAAATCCCAAAGGATTTAAAATCATTTTTACCAAGTTTAAGCGGAATATATTAAGAAATATTTTTTTTAATAGATCGAATTAGAGTAAAAACGAATTTTAGATATATCCAAAAAAAGTGGCCGAGGACAATTTTTCTTTCCAAACAATTATATGGAATATTACAAACATGTAAAACAATTAGCCACATCGGCCCAGGCATTCTCAAGTGTTGCAAATCTTAAGGATATTGAAAAATGTGGGCTTTTAAGTGGGGAAGGCCAAGGCCAATAATTATTTCAAAATCCTTACTTGGACTATAATGATCATTAATGAAAAAATTTAACAAATCAGGCCAGTCTTTCTTCGATGTGGAAGTGGACAATTTATCTTTCCGTAAAAACCTTAGTTGTACTATCACGAACGTCAACAAATACTACTAATAGCCAAATCGGCCCTGCCGTTCTACTATTTTAGATATATCGAAATAAAAGTGGCGTGAACAAATTTTATTTCCGTTTTAACCTAAATTGGACTATGACGAAAATTTAAAAAAAAGTTAAGTCCAGCCGTTCTCCGATTTCAGATATATCGAAAAAAGGAGGCGAAAAAGTGGGCGTGATTAATTTTTTTTCCGAAAAAACCAAAGAAAAACATTAAAAAAAATAAGACGAACTTAAAGAAAAATATTATCAATCGGTCAGTTCTCAAGTGATGCTATTACCAACGAACTTCATATGATTTTTATTTATATTTTATTATTCTATATTTTATTTTTCTATGGAGTAAATTTTATATATATCGAAAAAAAGGAGAGAGTGGACAACTTATCTTACCGTAAAACCTTATTTGAATTTAACTAACTCGGCCCATCCATTCAAAAGAGGGCATAGAAGTGTAAAATTGTTCTTTCCGAAAAACCTTTGCTGGACTATGACGAACATTAAAAACAAAATTAGATAAATTGATCCACCCATTCCATGATATATATCGGGAAAAGTGAGCGGTGTGCACAATTTTTCTTTCCTTAAAAATCTTTTGCGGGCTATAACCATATCGGTCTAGCCGTTTTAGTTCTTTCGATACATATCAAAAAGTGGGCGTGGGAAATTCTACTACCCATAAAAACCTTAGTTGAATTATGACGAACATTTTCAACAAAAATTAGCCAAAGTGGGAGTGGTAAATTTTTTTTTTCGTAAAAACCAAAGTTGGAATATGATGAAAATGCATTTAAAAAAAAATTGTCAAATTGGTCCAGACATTCTCAGATTTATAATAAATTGAAAAAGTGGGCGTAAAAGTGGGCATGGTCGATTTTCCTTTCAGTACAAACTTAAATTGAATTATTACGAACATTTAAATAAAAAATTACCCAAATCGGTGCAGCCGTTTTCCGATTTTAGATAAATCGAAAAAGTGGGCGTAAAAGTGGGCGTGGTCAATTTTTCTTTACGTAAAAACCTAAGTTGGACTATGACGAACATTTCAAAAAAAAAATTGTCCAAATCGGTCCAGCCGTTCTCAATTGATGCTGTTACCAACGAACGACAATTGATTTTTATTTATATAGATTTAAGCTCAATAGCGTCCAGATTACAGTATTAATCGCAGATTTGTATGTTAAAATATTTTTGAGTAAAAACAATTTTACTGAAAAAATATTTCAGAAGAAAAAAATTTTAGTACAAAAGAATTTAAGTAAAAAAAAATTTAATTTTTTTTATTACGATCCCTGTTTCAATTTTTTAAAAAATCAGTCCATTTCATTCCCTGTTCTATTCCATTTGGTTACCTGTTGTATTCCATTTCATTCCATGTGGTTTTCATTTCTTTCTAAAAAAATACGGTAAAAAATCAAAAAAGTTACTAGTCTTTGCTCATTAGCAGGGATGAGATTCTCATGCACTAAAAAATCGAAAATAAACGCTTAAAATATGCAATATAAATTTTAAAATATGTGTTTTAAACCGAAAATTCAGTTTTTATTGAAAACCAACTTTTTAAACTAAAAAAAACCTTTTGAACTAAAAACTACGTTTTGAACTAAAAACTACATTTTGAACTTAAAACTACGTTTTAAACTTAAAACTACGTTTTAAACTTAAAACTACGTTTTAAACTTAAAACTACGTTTTAAACTTAAAACTACGTTTTAAACTTAAAACTACGTTTTAAACTTAAAACTACGTTTTGAACTGAAAACTACGTTTTGAACTGAAACTACGTTTTGAACTGAAACTACCCTGCAAAAAAAGTCATTACCACTTCTCAGTGGAGTGCTTTAAAACTATAACAAATGTAACGAAATACAACAAAAATAACAAAAAACACAAGACAAAAATACACAAACAGTTTTTTCTACTCCAGAATACATAGATATTCAGCACTTAACTCATTACCTATCGCGACACCTCCATACAAATGTAAGTAGATATTCAGTAGATAAGAACTACTCCGTGGAAGTAGTTGGAAGTTGTTTGAAAGCTCGGAGTACTTCTTATCTACTGAATATCTACTTACTTTTGTGTGGGAGTGTCGCGGAAGGTAATGAGTTAAGTGCTGAATAACAACTTTTTATGGAGTAGAAAAAACTGTTTGTGTGTTTTTTTCTTGTGTTTTTTGTTATTTTTGTTGTATTTCATTACATTTGTTATAGTTTTAAAGCACTCCAAATAGAAGTACTCCGCACTTTTTTTGCTGGGTACGTTTTGAATTATAAACTGCGTTTTTAACTACGTTTGAAATCAAAACAAAAAAACTACTAAAAAACTTCTTTAAACTACGGTTTACAATAAAAACTACGGTTTAAAATAAAAACTACGTTTTAAACAAAAAACTACGTTATAAAATGAAAACTACGTTTTAAACTACGAGCTACGTTTTAATCTAAATACTTCAATTTTCTGTTAAATTTCAAATTTCCGTTAAACTTCTATTTTCCGTTAAACTTAAATTTGCCGTTAAACTTTAATTTTCCGTTACATTGAACATCGCTTTTAACGCCTTTAATTTCATTCTTATTTGCTATTTTTTTTTTTTCTTAAAAGAAACTTTTACCGTTGAAATCTTATTAAAAAAATTATTGTCATCTTCCCATATTTGCTATTAATCATAATCACTGTCTTTAATAAGATTTCCTTTGCTTCAATCGATATTGTAGCTATAATTCAATAGTACTTTAATTCAGTTTTTCTTTTTTTTCTTTTCCATATATTTTGTCTTTAACTTTGTCATTCTTTACTCATTTCATGTTCACGCCAAACGCAAACCCAAAGTGTTACAACTTTCTACTTGTAAGTTTAAACTCAACTTGTCTTGTAGCTGTCAGATAATTGCTACATAATTTTTCAATTTTGTCATTTTGAAATATTTTTTTTTTGCTTTTTTTTTTTTTTGAAAAAGTATAAATGAAATATGTCTTTATGTACTGTTACTGTATAAAAATGTATGCCATATTGTAGGTAAAATTACAATGATACTGTTTTTTTTTTAGACTTGTTTGTCATTATTATCTGTAGCAGGCAGTTGTTTGGCGGTTGATGGTTTTATGATGAACTTTTTGTATCCTACTTTTGGTGATGGAAGGTTATATCTACGTTTTAAACTAAAATCTAAATTTTTACTAAAAACTACGAATTTTTTCTTTTTTTAAAAACTATGTTTTTACTAAAAACTAGTTTTTACTGAAAACTAAGTTTTTTTTACTAAAAACTACGTTTTTTTTACTAAACACTAAGTTTTTTTTCCTAAAAACTACTTTTTTTTACTAAAAACTTTTTTTTTTTACTAAAAACTACGTTTTTTACTAAAAACTACGTTTTTTACTAAAAACTACGCTTTTTTACTAAAACTACGTTTTTTTACTAAAAACTACGTTTTTTTACTAAAAACTACGTTTTTTTACTAAAAACTATGTTCTTTTACTTAAAACTACGTTTTTACTAAAAACTACGTTTTTACTAAAAACTACGTTTTTTTTTACTAAAAACTACGTTTTTTACTAAAAACTACGGTTTTTTTTTTACTAAAAACTACGTTTTTTACTAAAAATTACGTTTTTACTAAAAACTATGCTAAAAACTACTCAAAACTACGTTTTATTACTCAAAACGTAGTTTTTTTTCTAAAAACTACCTTTTTTTTCTAAAAACTACCTTTTTTTTTACTAAAAACTACGTTTTTTTTTACTAAAAACTACGTTTTTTACTAAAAAAACACGTTTTTTTTACTAAAAACTAAGTTTTTTTTCTAAAAACTGAGTTTTTTTCTAAAAACTACGTTCTTTAATGTAAACTACAGTTTTTTACATAAACTACTTTTTTTACTTAAAACTACGTTTTTTACTTAAAACTATGTTTTTTACAAAAACCTATGTTTTTAACTAAAACTACGTTGTTTTTTACTAAAAACTACTTTTCTTACTAAAAAATACGTTTTTACTAAAAACTATGTTTTTTCGCTAAAAACTACTCAAAACTACGTTTTATTACTCAAAACGTAGTTTTTTACTAAAAACTACCTTTTTTTTACTAAAAACTACGTTTTTTTTACTAAAAACTACGTTTTTACTGAAAACTACGTTTTTACTTAAAACTAGGTTTTTTACTATAAAATACGTTTCTTACCAAAAACTAAGTTTTTTACTAAAAACTACGTTTTTTTTTACTAAAAACTACGTTTTTTACTAAAAACTATGCTTTTTACTAAAAACTTTATTTAATAAAAACTACGTTTTTTTCTAAAAACTACGTTTTTTTTCTAAAAACTACGTTTTTTTTCTAAAAACTACGTTTTTTTTCTAAAAACTAAGTTTTTTTTTTTTTAAACTACGATTTTACTAAAAACTAGGTATGTTTTACTAAAAACTACGTTTTTTATTAAAACCCAGGTTTTTTTTACTAAAACCTATGTTTTTACTAAAAAAATATGTTTGTTTATAATTAAACTACTTTTTTTTTAGACTAAAAACTTTTATACTAAAACTACGTTTTTAACTAAACACTACGCTTTGTACTTAAAACAAAGTTTCTACTAAAAATTACACGTTCTACAAAAAACTACGTTTTATATTAAAAAGTAAGATTTATACAAAAAACTACGTTTATAACAAAAACTGCGTTTTATACTAAAAACTAAATTTTATACTAAAAACTACATTTTATACTAAAAACTACGTTGTATACTAAAAACTATGTTGTATACTAAAAACTACGTTTAAAACTAAAACTACGTTTTATACTAAAAACTACATTTCAGACTAAAAACTGCATTTTATCTTAAAATACGTTTTATACTAAAAAATACATAATATACTATAAAATACGTTTTATAGTAAAAAATATGTTTTTATACAAAAAACCGTGGTTTAAAACTGAAATTATGTTTAAATAAAAAAACGTAGTTTAAAACTAACAACGTAGTTATATGCTTAAAACGTTGTGTTTAACTAAAATTGTAGTTTTAATTAAAACAGTAGTTAAAAACTTAAACAAAAACTACATTTTTTAAAAAAGGATTAAACTACATTTTTTAAAAAAGGATAAAAAAATCTGAGAAATAAAGATTTGAAAAATAGAATATTTTTTTTAAACTAAATTCATAACTGTTACAATTTGTAGAGAATTTGAAAATTCGCCATAGTCGTATAACAAATTTTACTTGTTTCATTTAACTTTTTTGCTAAAATTTTGTCCTTTTTTTGTTTCTAAATGCAGAAAAAAAATTACTAATGTTTTTTTTTTTATTTTTTAAAAAGCATGCCTTAAAATTTGAAAATGTGAATATAGGATTACACATGTTTTTTTAAACATGCAGGTTTAGGTATAATCTCAAATTATATGTTCGTTAAAAAAAAAAAAAAAAAAAAAAAAAAATATTTATTTAACTAAAATTACTTAACAACAAAAGACGAAAAAACAAATTTAAATACTTTAATTGTTAAACAAACAATAACATATGTAATTTTTCCACAACCCGCTATTGCGTTGTACAAAAATACGAAATAAATTTAAGATTTTAATTTTGCAAACTTAATGAATTAAATTTTTTGGGATAAACATTTAAATTCTTGTAGATTTTAAAGTTTTTTTTCTATCTTTAGAGTTGTTTGCTAAATTTTTTAATATATAAATTTTACACAAAAAAAAGCTAGTAAAAACTACGTTTTAAATTCAAAACTACGTTTTAGACTAAAAACTACGTTTTATACTAAAAACTACGTTTTATACTAAATACTTCGATTTTTAGTAAAAACTAAGTTTTTTTTACTAAAAACTAAATTTTTTTACTAAAAGCTAAGTTTTTTTAAAAACTAAAAACTACGTTTTTTTAAAAACTAAAAACTACGTTTTTTTAAAAACTAAAACTACGTTTTTTTTACTAAAAACTACGTTTTTTTTTACTAAAAACTACGTTTTATACTAAAAACTACGTTTTATACTAAAAACTACGTTTTATACTAAAAATTAGGTTTTACACAAAAACTAGGTTTAATACCAAAACTACGTTTTATACCAAAATCTATGTTATATACTAAAAACTACGTTTTCTACTAAAAACTACGTTTTCTACTAAAAACTACGTTTTCTACTAAAAACTACGTTTTATACTAAAAACTACGTTTTATACTAAAAACTACGTTTTATACTAAAAACTACGTTTTATACTAAAAACTACGTTTAATACTTAAAACTACGTTTTATGCTTAAAACTACGTTTTATGCTTAAAACTACGTTTTATGCTTAAAACTACGTTTTATGCTTAAAACTACGTTTTATGCTTAAAACTACGTTTTATGCTAAAATATACGTTTTATACCAAAAACTACTTTTTATACTAAAAACTACTTTTTATACCAAAAACTACGTTTTATAATAAAAACTACGTTTTATAATAAAAACTACGTTTTATACTAAAAACTATGTTTTATACTAAAAACTAGGTTTTATACCAAACACTACGTTTTATACAAAAAACTACGTTTTATACAAAAAACTACGTTTTATAAAAAAAAAAACTACGTTTTATACAAAAAACTTCGTTTTATACAAAAAACTTCGTTTTATACAAAAAACTAAGTTTTAACTAAAAACTACATTTATACTAAAAGCTATATTTTATAATAAAAACTACATTTTGTACTAAAAACTACGTTTTGTACAAAAACTACGTTTTATACCAAAAAATAACATTTTATAGTAAAAATACTTGTTATAATAAAAACTACTTTTTTTACTAAAAACTACTTTTTCTATTAAAAACTACATTTTGTATTTAAAACACATTTTATATTTAAAACTTAATTTTATACTAAAAACTAAATTTTATAAACTTCATTTGATAATAAAAACTACACTTTATACTAAAAACTAAATTTTATAAACTATATTTGATAATAAAGACTAATTCTTATACTCAAAACTACATTTTATACTTAAAACTACGTTTTATATTTAAAACTACGTTTTATATTTAAAACTACGTTTTATACTTAAAACCACGTTTTATACTTAAAACTACGTTTTATACTTAAAACTACGTTTTATACTCAAAACTACGTTTTATACTCAAAACTACGTTTTATACTTAAAACTACGTTTTATACTTAACTACGTTTTATATTTAAAACTACGTTTTATACTTAAAACTACGTTTTATATTCAAAACTATGTTTTATATTTAAAACTACGTTTTATACTAAAAACTACGTTTTATACTAAAAACTACGTTTAATACTAAAAACTACATTTTATACTAAAACTAATTTTTATACTTAAAACTACGCTTTATAAAAAACTGCGTTTTATACTTATAACTACTTTCTTTACTTAAAACCATGTTTTATAATAAAAACCATGTTTTATACTAAAAACTAAGTTTATTGCCAAAAACTACGATTCATTCTAAATTTAAGGTTTGTATAATGCTTAAAACTACTTTTTATACTAAATCTACGTTTAATAAAAAAAAACGTAGTTTTATAAAAAAATTACGTTTTATACAAAAGCTTAGTTTTATACAAAAACTACGTTTTATACAAAAATCTAGGTTTTATACAAAAAACTACGTTTTATACAAAAAAACTACGTTTTATACTAAAAAATTCGTTTTATACTAAAAACTACGTTTTATACTAAAAACTACGTTTTATACCAAAAACTATGTCTAAAAACTACTTTTTAATAAAAACTACGTTTTGTACAAAAAAATACGTTTTATACTACAATCTACATTTTATACTAAACACTACGTTTTATACTATAACTATGTTTCATACAAAAAACTACGTTTTATACAAAAAACTACGTTTTATACAAAAAACTACGTTTTATACTTAAAACTGTTTTCTACTAAAAATTACTTTTTATACTAAAAACTACTTTTTATACTAAAAACTACTTTTTATTAGGGATGTCGCGAATAGTGTATTCGGCATTTTACCGAATATTTACTATTCGGTATTCGGCTTGAACCGAATACGAATATTGCCGAATAGTTTGATTATTCATACGCCTGTATTTTATCTATGTAAAAAATTTAAAAAAAGTACCAGACTAAAAAACAACAATGCTTTTGCTGACACTAATTTTTCTGTTACCTTAACAATTCGAATTTGAATCAAGTGCTCACGTTTTTTTTGGAAAAAAAAAACAAACTAAAATGACTACAAAAGAGTCAAACGTTAATAAAACGTGTTTTTTAACCAAATTTAAATTTTGCCGAATATTCGGCAAACTGTTACCGAATATTTATTTAACCGAATATTCAAAAAACATGCCGAATATGCCGAATACCGAATAGTGACGAATATTCGCGACATCCCTACTTTTTATACTAAAAACTACTTTTTATACTAAAAACTACGTTTTTTACTAAAAACTACGTTATTTGCTAAAAACTAAGTTTTTTACTAAAAACTTTGTTTTTTACTAAAAACTACGTTTTATACTAAAAACTACGTTTTATACTAAAAAATAAGTTTTATACTAAAAACTATCAGCCTTACTACAAGAAAAAAAATATAATTTAAAATGAGCTTTTAATTTTATTTCCATACAAATTGTTTTTGCTTTTAAAATCGACTTTCAAAAAATGTATAGATAATTTGAAATTTAAAATAAAACTTTGGTTAAAATAGACTTTTTATTTTTCTATGGTACGGGCTTATGTTTTATACTAAAAACTATGTTTTATACTAAAAACTACGTTTCATACTAAAAACTACGTTTCATACTAAAAACTTCGTTTTATACTAAGAACTACGTTTTATACCAAAAAATAACATTTTATAGTAAAAATACTGGTTATAATAAAAACTACTTTTTTACTGAAAACTACTTTTTCTATTAAAAACTACATTTTGTACCAAAAACTACATTTTTTATTTAAAACTACATTTTATAAACTTCATTTGATAATAAAAACTACACTTTATACTAAAACTACATTTTATAAACTACATTTGATAATAAAAACTACTTCTTATACTCAAAACGTTTTATACTTAAAACTACGTTTTATACTTAAAACTACGTTTTATATTTAAAACTACGTTTTATACTTAAAACTAAATTATAAGTAAAAACTACATTTTATACTAAAACTACTTTTTATACTAAAAACTACGTTATATACTAAAAACTACGTTATATACTAAAAACTACGTTTTATACTAAAAACTACGTTTTATACTAAAAAACTACGTTTTATACTTAAAACTACGTTTTATATTAAAAACTACGTTTTATACTAAAACTACTTTCTTTACTTAAAACCACGTTTTATAATAAAAACTATGTTTTATACTAAAAACTAAGTTTATTGCCAAACAACTACGTTTCATTCTAAAATTAACGTTTGTATAATGCTTAAAACTACGTTTTATTCTAAAACTACTTTTAATACAAAAAACTTAGTTTTATAAAAAATCTACTTTTTATAAAAAAACTACGTTTTATAAAAAAAACTACGTTTTACATAAAAAACTACGTTTTATACTAAAAACTAAGTTTTATACTAAAAACTAAGTTTTATACAAAAAACTACGTTTTATAGTAAAAACTACGTTTTATAGTAAAAACTACGTTTTATAGTAAAAACTACGTTTTGTACAAAAAACTACGTTTTATACAAAAAACTACGTTTTATAGTCAACACAATTTTTTTTAAAAAGCTAAGGGTTCTCACTCACAAAATATTTTTATTGATTTTTTTTTAATTATTTGCGTTAATAAATTTATTCATAACACTGTGCTAGTAGGGTACCCAGCTTGTTAAAAAAAGTTTTAAATTCGAGCACAGTGTAATTATTTATTCAATGTGAAGGCTTTCTTGGAATTAGTTTTCATTTAACTTTTTAATTCTTTAAAGACTATAATTATAACGCTTTCGATGCATTAATTTCATCAACTAAGTCTACGTTAAGTAAACAATAAGTCTATGTTGAGTAACAAATAAGTCTATGTTCATGAAGTGATAATAAAATACACAAAATGGTGTTATAATCGTTTATATTTAACAAAACATTTATAAATATATTAATATATGGGACATTCCATGGCAAATCATAAATTTTTGGACACGACTCCCGTCGATTTCATTTCATTGTTATTTGGAAAACTGCTGAAAATTGGCGTGCAAGGAGCATTAAAAAAATTAGCTAAATTGAAGGGGATCGTATCCGAAAACTTGAAATTTCATGCAGTGGTGCGCAGTTTTATAATTTCTATGCCCGCGGGCATAGGCTAAAAAATTCTGCTTTTGCGACATCGACATATACACATTCTAAACTTATGTTGCTCTGTTGACTTTTTGCTTGCTTGCTTATGTATGGTTTATAGTAACTAAATTGCTGTTAAAACCAAAAATTTTCCATATTTAAATCAATATTGCTCAACTTAAATAAATCAAAATTTGTTACATAATTATTTAATCATGACCAACTTTAAAACAACATTTTTCAATCTTAGTTTAACTATGTTTTCTACTAGTCATGTTAAAAATAAGTAAAAACATGTTTGAATTTAATAAAAGGGATTTTTGTTCTTTTTGTCATTGTTTTATATTTAATTTAAAGCTGTTTTTGCTTGATTTTAAATATTTTTTCTAAGTGTACTTATATTTCAGTTCAAAAAAAAAAAAAAAAACATACAAATATATTTAAATTGTATAAATGTCAATTTTTACACACTTAAATGTATTAGTAACATAAAATTACATCAATAAAATTGTATTAAGTACTTCAAAATAGAATTCAATTACAAATTATTTACCAGGGGAAGGCATTCCCATATTGAAATTGAAAATTTTTCATTTTATTGTAATAATTAAACACAAAAAAAAATTCCAATGAACGGCTTTTATAGTATTTATGAACAAATTCATACAATTTAATAACTTTTTCATAATACTTAAAAACTTTTTCATAGTATTTATGAATAAATCATAATGTGTGAAATTTAAGAACTATTTAACATTTTTCATAAATACTATTTTATAAGTACTATTTTATAAGTATTATTTATAAGTATTATGAAAAAGCTAATAAATTGTACGAATTTGTTCATAAATACTATGAAATTCGTTCATTGGAAAAATTTTTTTTTGTGTGCATATGCATAACTTAAATTTTCTTTCTCTTCTTAAAATTTAAATTCAAAATTTTATTTAAATCCGTATTTATTATGTAGGATTCCATCATGGTTTTCCTTTTTTATGTTTTTTTTACCAGCATTTCCCAAACTTTTTTGCGACATTTTTACAAAATTTCCATAAACATGTTAAAAAATCAAAGATTTTGAACCTCTTTTCAAGACAAATGTAATACATTCATATGCATAAAGATTACCATATTTAAAATACAAAAAAAAAAAAATAAACCCATAATCTACAAATGTCTATCCAAATGTATTTGTGTAAATACAATTTGCATAAAATCACTCAAACAATTCATTCACACATGAATATTTTAAATTTGATGTGTTGACAATAAAATGTTTTTAAAATTTCAATACGAAATTTACAATTTCATATTAAGTACACAATTTATGTTTACATTGATTAAAAATGGGAAATGAATAAAAAAAATATTAATGAATATATGTATTTTGTGTATACAAGATCGACCGTAGAATTGGAAAACCTTGAAGGTCGTCTGAGGAATTTAAGTTGACTTAAGCTATTTTTGATAGCAAATATAATGTTTTGACGACTGTTCTACTTTTCTTAGTAAAAGCTAGGTTTTAAAGTAAAAATGGGGTGATAGGATTTATAATATAGTTTGGTTTTATAATAAAATCTAAGATTTTTAGTTAAAACTACTGTTTTTCGAAAATATTATTGTTTTTAGTAAAAACTACATTTTTTGTTAAAAAACTACAGTTTTTAGTGCAAACTACAATTTTAGTAAAAACCGCAGTTTTTAGTTAAAACTAATTTTTTTAGTAAAAACTAAACTTTTTAGTAAAAACTACAGTTTTTAGTAAAAACTACAGTTTTGAGTAAAAACTACAGTTTTGAGTAAAAACTACTGTTTATAGTTAAAACTAAATTTTTTAGTAAAAACTAAACTTTTTAGTAAAAACTACAGTTTTTAGTAAAAACTACATTTTTTTATTAAAAATTACAGTTTTTAGTAAAGACTACAGTTTTTAGTAAAAATTAAAATTTTTGGTAAAAATATAGATTTTAATACAAACTACAAATTTTAGTAAAAAATTTACAGTTTTTTAGTAAAATCTACAGTTTTTAGTAAAATCCATAGTTCTTAGTAAAATCCATAGTTTTTAGTAAAAACTACAGTTTTTAGTAAAAACTTGAGTTTTTAGTAAAAACTGCAGTTTTTAGTAAAAATTATTGTTTTTAGTATAAACTACTGTTTATACTTAAAACTACATTTTTTAATTAAAAACTACAGTTTTTAGTAAAAACTATAGCTTTTAGTAAAAACTACAGTTTATAGTAAAAACTACCGTTTTTAGTAAAACAACAGTTTTTAGTAAAAACTACATTTTTTTAGTAAAAACTACATTTTTTAATTAAAAACTACAGTTTTTAGTAAAAATTAAAATTTGTGGTAAAAATTTATATTTTAATACAAACTACAAATTTGAGTAAAAACTACAGTTTTTAGTAAAATCTACAGTTTTTAGTAAAAACCACAGTTTTTAGTAAAAACTACAGTTTTTAGTAAAAACTACAGTTTTTAGTAAAAACTACAGTTTTTAGTAAAAACTACAGTTTTTAGTAAAAACTACAGTTTTTAGTAAAAACTAGAATTTTTAGTAACAACTACAGTTTTTAGTAAAAACTACAGTTTTTAGTAAAAACTACAGTTTTTAGTAATAACTACAGTTTTTAGTAAAAACTACAGTTTTTAGTAAGAACTACAGTTTTTAGTAAAACGACAGTTTTTAGTAAAAACTACAGTTTTTAGTAACAGCTACAGTTTTTAGTAAAAACTACAGCTTTTAGTAAAAACTACAGCTTTTAGTAAAAACTACCGTTTTTAGTAAAAACTACTGTTTTTAGTAAAAACTACTGTTTTTAGTAAAAACTACAGTTTTTAGTAAAAATTACAATTTTTATAAAATCTTCAGTTTTTAGTTAAAACTGTAGTTCTTAAAAAACTACGGTTTTTAGTAAAAACAACAGTTTTTAGTAAAACCTACAGTTTTTAGTAAAAACTACAGTTTTAAGTAAAAGCTACAGGTTTTAGTAAAACTTATAGTTTTTAGTAAAAACTACAGTTTTTAGTAAAAACTACAGTATTAAGTGAAAACTAAGATTTATAGTATAAGGTTCTGTTTTAAGTGAAAACTACAGTTTTTTATAAAAACTGTAAACAACAGTTTTTAGTATTAACTTCAACTTTTAGTAAAAACTATAGATTTTAGTAGAAACTACAGTTTTTAGTAAAAAGTACAGTTTTTAGTAAAAAGTACAGTTTTTAGTAAAAAGTACAGTTTTTAGTAAAAAGTACAGTTTTTAGTAAAAAGTACAGTTTTTAGTAAAAAGTACAGTTTTTAGTAAAAAGTACAGTTTTTAGTAAAAACTACAGTTTTTATTAAAAACTACAGTTTTTAGTAAAAACTACAGTTTTTAGTAAAAACTACAGTTTTTAGTAAAATCTACAGCTTTTAATAAAACTACAGTTTTTAATAAAAACTACAGTTTTTTAGTAAAATCTTTTTTTTAGTAAAAACTACAGTTGTTTGTTACTTACATCATCTAAAAAGTGTCAAAAAAAACAAATTTTTGTTGACTTTTGTCACTGTTTCATTTTCAATATGAGATTGTTTTTGCTTGATTTGAGATTTTTTTTGTTAAAACTACAGTTTTTTGTAAAACCTACAGTTTTTAGTAAAAACTACAGTATTTAGTAAAACCTACAGTTTTTAGTAAAAACTACAGTTTTTAGTAAAAACTACAGTTTTTAGTAAAAACTACAGTTTTTAGTAAAAACTACAGTTTTTAGTAAAAACTACAGTTTTTAGTAAAAACTACAGTTTTTAGTAAAAACTACAGTTTTTAGTAAAAACTACAGGTTTTAGTAAAAACTACAGTTTTTAGTAAAAACTACAGTTTTTAGTAAAAACTACAGTTTTTAGTAAAACCTACAGTTTCTAGTAAAAAGTACAGTTTTTAGTAAAAGCTACAGGTTTTAGTAAAACTTATAGTTTTTAGTAAAAACTACAGTATTTAGTAAAAACTACAGTTTTTAGTAAGAACTAAGATTTATAGTAAAAAGTTCTGTTTTAAGTGAAAACTACAGTTTTTTGTAAAAACTGTAAACAACAGTTTTTAGTATAAACTTCAACTTTTAGTCAAACTATTGATTTTAGTAAAAACTACAGTTTTTAGTAAAAACTATAGTTTTTAGTAAAAACTATAGTTTTTTAGTAAAAACTATAGTTTTTAATATAAACTACAGTTTTTAGTAAAAACTACAGTTTTTAGTAAAATCTACAGCTTTTAATAAAACTACAGTTTTTAATAAAAACTACAGTTTTTTAGTAGAACCTTTTTTTTTAGTAAAAACTACAGTTGTTTGTTACTTACATCATCTAAAAAAGTGTCAAAAAAAACAAACTTTGTTGACTTTTGTCACTGTTTCATTTTCAATATGAGATTGTTTTTTCTTGATTTGAGAATTTTTGTTTTCTTATTGTACATGATGCTGTTTATGTATATTCTTTCGAATATTTTGATTTCTGTTTGTAACTCATAATCCTTTAAAACATCATTTGGTGTCGTGTATTCCAAAGGAAATGTTATTTCCCAGGAGAATAAAAAAAAAATTAAAACACATTTCGTAATAATAATTTTAAAGTTAAGTACACAATACACTTATGTTCAATTTTGTTTATATGCCAAAAGCAGTTATTTTCATATTGATTATAATTTACAAACTACGTGTTTCCGAATATAATTTACAATTTATTTTTAAATATTGCAGCTCTATAAAAAGTCTCTAGGGGATTTGAATAGCCTACACTTATTGTTAGTGATAGAGGGTATATATTAATTTTTCATTCCATTTGTAACGAAATGAAATATCGGTCTGGTACCCCATAAAGTGTATATATTATTGATTAGTGATAAATCTGTCTGTCTTCCGTCAGTTGAAATGGTGATCATAGCCAAACTATAGTACCGATATGACTGCAACTAAACATATTTATTTGTTGTTGTCCCAAAAGGTTTGGTATTGCATTTGAGCGATATTGGTTTATTGTTTCAAAAGTTGTGAACGAAAAAGTAACGGCACCTCGAAAATTTTGGTGCATTCCACATAACCTAAAAATACAAAATTCTGCTGCTGCTTTATTTTTCACAAAAATTTTTTTCCGCGGAAATTAAAAAAAAAAAATTATCAAAATTAATTTCGTTTACCAATTTTTTCACCATTTTTTTTTCAAAAATTTTTTTTCAACAATTTTTTTTAAATAATATTTTTTAAATTGTGGACGGTATTAATACATTCGGCCAGGCCGAATTTAACTTTTTTCATGTTTTTTCCATTATGCTATAAAAAAAATAATATAAAGTGTTAAAGTCATATTTTAATGAATTCTGTTTTAATAATAAATAATGAGTTTTGTATTGTTTTTCCTTTTCTGCCCACTTTTTCTCACTTTGTTTTATAACACCATAAATGCGTTGTAGATGTATTAATTTCATTGTAATCATTCTTGTCTTAATTAGCGAAAATGTTAAGAACAACAAAAATTATAACACTTCAATGTTTTTTTTTTTGTATTTTTTGTTGTTTGGGTTTCCTTTGAGCCTTTAGTAAAGAATTTTAGGATGAAAAACAATGTAAGTTTTGGGAAAATGCTGATGATGTTGTCGATGATGAGGGATAAATGAAATATCATGACAATGTCTTGTAATTTTTCTTTAAGACTTTAACAGTAAAAGCAATGAACCTTTTTTTTTCGTTGAAAATAATTAATTGTAATTAGTCAATGTTATTTGAGTCTTCATTTACTCAAACTATAGCATAAATTGTGAAAAATTTAACCCTTAAATGTTAAAGGCAGTCATGGGCCCCCAACTGGGCGCCAAAATTCTTCAAACTGGTAAATGGTAAAAATTGAGAGGTATAAATGATTTAAAACACATGATAATTCATTCAATTGAATTTTGATTCAATTTAATTTTAGCTCAATTCAATTTTAATTAAATTCAATTTTGATTCAATTCAATTTTAGTTCAATTCAATTTATATAAAGGGCATTCCATGTCAAATTGGACACTTTGAAAATGTTTGTTTTTAGATTTTCCCAATTTGTTTACAGTTTTTAGTACCCTTCGAAAACTCTTTCGTGGTAAATTTTTAAATTTTTTTGATGAACCGTTCAAAAGATATCGAATTTTTAAAAATTGGTAGTTTGCTCCTTTACTCAAACTTCTTTTACTCATAACTTCTTCAATAATGGTTCAAATTTCAAATTTTTTTTTACAAAATTTTTGTTTTTTTACGTACTTTTTAAAAAAAAAATCCCAAAAAAATCTTAAAAGCGCTGTAGTATGCGATTTTTAAGTTTTAAAATTTAAATCTCATTTTGGAAAATGTTTGTACTCTTCGATTTTTTTGAAATTTTTTTGTGTAAAACTTCTATCGATTCTACAAATTTTTTGCCCAGGAGGATCGTGGGATAACGATTATTACTATTTTTAAAAATTTTTTGAAAAAATTTTATTGTAATTTTCCAATCTTAAAATCATTTTTTCTGCTCCAATGGTGCGTCATAGAGGGGTCATTTATAAGACCGACCCCCATTATTTTTTACGTCTTAAAATTTCTTTGGAACAAACTAATACCCTATCTCCAATTTCTAAGGGGGCTCCCACACAAAACGACATTTTTTAAAATTTACTCCAACCGCTCTAACTGCCCTAATAGTGCCCTTAGAGCAACAAAATGTATGACCGACCCACAATATTTTTTTGGTCCAAACATTTTCTCTGAACACAACTACCCTCTATCTCTAATTGTTAAGGCGGTCCCCATACAATATTTTGTATTTTTTTTAAATTTGTTTTAATCAGCTTCAACCGGTCCAATGGTGCGTCCGAGAGGGGTCATCGTTATCCCACGATCCTCCTGGGCAAGAAATTTGTAGAATCGATAGAATTTTTACACAAAAAAATTTCAAAAAAATCAAAGAGTACAAACATTTTCAAAAATGAGATTTAAATTTTAAAACTTAAAAATCGCATACTAGAGCGCTTTTAAGAATTTTTTGGGAGTTTTTTTTTTTAAAGTACGTAAAAAACAAAATTTTTTTAAAAAAAGTTTGAAATTTGGACCATTATTGAAGAAGTTATGATTAAAAGAAGTTTGAGTAAGGGAACAAACTACCAATTTTTAAAAATTCGATATCTTTTGAACGGGTCATCAAAAAAATCTGAAAATTTACCACGAAGGAGTTTTCGAAGGGTACTAAAAACTGTAAACAAATTGGGAAAATCTAAAAAAAAATTTTTTCAAAGTGTCCGATTTGACATGGAATGCCCCATATATACTTTATGGGGTCCCAGACCGATATTTTGATAAGCTACAAACGGAATGACAAACTTATATACCCTCTATCAGTAAGTGGAGGGTATCAAAATAGCATGCGATATATTATTTTTAAAAATTTTGTAATATAAATATTTGTTGAATACAAATATAAAAAAAACAAGTAAGAAAGTTATAGTCGGTCAAGACCGACCATATAATACCCTACACCAGAGTTTTCCGGAAAATGGATCTCATGGACCGATTAGATCTATATGTTGTAAAATCTTTAATAAGTGTAAAAAACACTCACAAATCAAATTTGAGTGAAATAGGCTTCTATTTGTTGACAATAAACCGCTTTAACTGAATATCGGGCGAAATTTTCACAAGGGGCCTGAGTCCAAAACTGGTCCGATGATTATCAGGTTTGATAAGGTTATTTAAGTACGCGTTTAACATACAGAAACAAAATTTTAATTAAACATTTTCTATTTTCATGACTTTTGAGACATTTATGCGAAAATCAGGAAGGTGGTTTGTATGGGGGCTACAAGAAGAACTGGTCCGATTTCTTTGAAATTCGGAATGATGATTTGTGAAGACAAAACATGTTTACCTTCCAAATTTCAAAACGATACCTTTTATAATACGGTTATTAGCATCATTTGAGCCAAAACTAAAGAGGACCTTTGTATGGAGGCTAGGTCTAAATATGGACCGATCCAATTTTTTTTTTTTCCAATTTCAATAGGCTTCGTCCTTGGGCCAAGAGAGACTTAAGTTTCAAATTTCAAGTCAATTGATCAAAAATTGCGACCTGTATCCTGTTTACACCGTTTACATGGACAGACAGACAGACAGACAGACAGACAGACAGACAGACAGACAGACAGACAGACAGACAGACAGACAGACAGACAGACAGACAGACAGACAGACAGACAGACAGACAGACAGACAGACAGACAGACAGACAGACAGACAGACAGACAGACAGACAGACAGACAGACAGACAGACAGACAGACAGACAGACAGACAGACAGACAGACGGACGGACAGACGGACGGACGGACGGACATCGCTAAATCGACTCAAAAAGTGATTCTGAGTCGATCGGTATACTTAAAGGTGGGTCTAGGACCAATATTTCGGGTAGTTACAAACATCAGCACAAACTCATTATACCCTGTACCACAGTGTGGTGTAGGGTATAAATAGCATGCGATACATTATTTTTAAAAATTTTACGATACATAAATATTTGCTGAATGAACAAATGAACAAATGTAAAAAATATCTAAAGTCGGTCAAGCGGTTTTCGAGATACATATCTCAATTTGAAATTTGTCAAAAAATTTCCAAAAATTACGGTTTTTCCAACATTCAAGAAATTAAAAAAATATCATACAATTTTTTTCCACTTGAGACAAACTCTCAAGCTATATGAAATGGTAGAGGGAAAGAATTTTTGACAGTTTTTTTTTTTAATTTCTTGAACGTAAGAAAAACCAGTTATTTGTTTAAAATTTCAAAAAGCGAAATCTCGAAAACTTTTCAAAAGATTTTATTTTTTTATACCCTCCACTCTAGTGATAGAGGGTATATATAAGTTTGTCATTCCGTTTGTAACACCTCGAAATATTGGTCTAGGACCCCATAAAGTATATATATTTATGATCCTCGATCGATTTTAAGACGATCTAGCGATGTCCGTCCGTCCGTCTGTCCGTCTGTCCGTCTGTCCGTCTGTCCGTCTGTCCGTCTGTCCGTCTGTCCGTCTGTCCGTCTGTCTGTCTGTCGAAAACACGGTAACTTTTGAACTTTACGGAGGCTCCTGAAGTTTGGCATATATTTTGGGCATTTACCTGGTCAGGTTGGAATTGCAATCCAGCGAAATCGGTCCAGTGGTTCAAAAGTTATAAGCAAATGAGTGAATTTCGGCAAGTGTTTTTCTGGAATTTACGAAATAAAACACACGGTAGCTTTCGAACGGCAATTCTGAGGGTGCTGAAGTGTGGCATATATATTTGTCGTTCCTCTGGTCCGGTTCGTTTTAAATTTCAGCCAAATCGGTCCAGCGGTTCAAAAGTTATCAAAACCGTAAATTTTAGATTAGTTTCACCTTAAATTCACGTGTTGAAAACCCGTTAAACATGTTTTAAAAACATTTGTAAGTCAAAAAATATTTAACAAGGTATTTTTGTCACACAAAAATATTTTTACACTAAAACAAAAAAAAAAATACTCTCAAAAAAAATTTTACACTCAAAAAAAATTTTACACTAAAAAAAATTTTACACTCAAAAAAAAATTAGTAAATTTTTTTTTTTTCAAAAATTAATAAAAAAAAAGTTTTTTTACATAAAATTAAATATTTCTAACCAAAAATTTTATTTTTTTCACGTTAGAAAATCTACAATCACTTAAAAAGGGCATTGTGGAGGGTATTCATAGATTCGGCCAAGTCGAATTTAACTTTTCTACTTGTTTTTTAGTTATTTGGGCTCAGGGCATAAAAATTAATAATTACGAGTTATCGCAAGACATTTTTTTTTGATAGAGTTTAAGACAATATTTTATTTAAACTTAAATTGAGCCAACCCCAATTATTTTAACCTGTGGCGCCCTTCGATCAAAGTTTTGGATTTTTAGAAATATTATGTCAAAATTTAAAATTTTTTAAAAATTAAAAATAAAAAAATTGCATGCGATAAATTATTTTTATTAATTTTGGCAGGCTGAATACGAACACGAAAATAAAAACTGAATTTGGTTGAGCGGTTTTCAAGATATCGACATTTGAAATTTGTCAAAAAATTTCCAAAAATGGCGATTTTTATCAACATTAAAAAAATTTTTTTTTTTTTAAATTGCAAAATTTTTGTTCCATTGACTTTTTCATAGTGCTTAAGACAAACTTGCATTAAAATTTTATTTGAGCATATTCAGAATATTTTAACCCATGGCGCCCTTCGATTACAATTTAGAATTTCTGGTGGAAATTTTCTAAAAAACCAAAATTTTGACGGTGTGTGCCATGGGTCAAAATGATCGGATTTTTCTCAAATTAATTTTAAATGAAAGTTTCTCTTAAGCTCTATGAAAGGGTCGAGGGAAAGAATTTTTGACAGTTAAAAAAAAAAAAAAAAATATTGAACGTAGAAAAAAACTGGTATTTTCTTCAAATTTTAAATAGCGATATCTCGAAAACCGTTGATAATATTTTATTTAAACTTAATTTGGGTCAAACCCGATTATTTTAACTAGTGGCGCCCTTCGATCAAAGTTTTTGAGTTTTGGAAAATTTATATAAAAATTTAAAATTTTTGAAAAATAAAAAAATAAAAAAAAATAGCATGCGACACATTATTTTTATAAATTTTTGAAAGTTGAATACGAATATAAAAAAAAAATTAAGTTTGGTCCAGCGGTCTTCGTATTTCGATATTAAGTATCGCCATTTGAAATTTGTCAAAAAATTTCCAAAAATTATGGTTTTTTCCGATGTTCAAGAAATTTTTTTAAAAATAATCTCAACATTTTTTCTATTGACTTTTTCAAAGTGCTTAAGACAAGCTTTCATTTAAATTTAATTTGAGCATAATCAGAAATATTTTAATTCATGGCGCCCTTCGATCAAAGTTTTAGAATTTTTGGTGAACCTTTGGAAAAAAAACCAAAATTTTGACCAGGTTTTACTGGTTAAAATTATCGGATTTCGCTTAAAAAAATTTTAAATGAAAGTCTATCTCAACTCTATGAATGGGTTCTAACTATTCTGCCGTGTTCGCCTGCTACTCTTTTCTGTTTTTTTTTTCTTAAAATTTAATAACTTTTAAAATTTGTCTATCACTTTATATTATTATGTCGATAAGTTTGAGTATCATTCAATATGTTAATTTTTCTTTTTTTTTTGCGATATTAATGACACTAAATCTATTTTTAAACACTTATGCGTCTGAGTGACAGTCAACAGGGATTTATTAAAATGAACACAGCAGCAACAGAAAATAACGATAAGATGGTTAATGAAGTATTCCATACTAAATGAGCCACTTATAGCGAATCAATCTTTGATATAAGTTTTCAAATAGAAAAAATCGCAGATTTTGAGATATTTTTGGGATAGAAAATTTCGCAGATTCTGAGACATTTTTTTTTGTATAGAAAAAGTGTCGGATTCTGGGACATTTTTTTGTAAAGAAAAAGTTTTAGATTCTAAGACATTTTTCATATAGAAAAAGTCTCAGACTCTGAGACATTTTTCCTGTAGAAAATGTATCAGTTTCTATAAAAAAGTCTCCGATTTTTCGTATAGATAAAGTCTTAGATTCTGAGACATTTTTCGTATGGAAAAAGTCTCAGATTCTGAGACATTTTTCGTATGGAAAAAATCACAGATTCTAAGATACACTCAAAAGAAAAACTCTGTCAAAAAATCTGTAAAACGACTTTCAATTTGAATTAGCAATCTTTTAGCAGATTGTTCTGCTGAGAAGGATATTTTTAGTAAAATCTCTGTCATTTAGTTTAAGAAAATAACAGACATTTTACTATGTTTATACTGATTTTGTTTGCTGAATTTCATTATTTTTTCAAGAAATTTTTTTATATAAAAAAAAAAAGCAGAACAGATTGTCAGCAGATTGCTCTGCTGAAATCAGCAGATTGTTCTGCTGAAATCAGCAGATTATTCTGCTGAAATCAGCAGATTTTTTCTACTAAAATCAGCAGATTTTTCTGCTAAAATCAGCAGATATTTCTGCTGATTTCAGCAGATCAATCTGCTGATTTCAGCAGAGCAATCTGCTGACAATCTGTTCTGCTTTTTTTTTTATATAAAAAAATTTCTTAACAAAATAATGAAATTCAGCAAACAAAATCAGTATAAACATAGTAAAATGTCACACAAGTTTAATAACTAAAACGCCAGATAAAAGTATAAGCTTCCGTAGCGTAGTGGTTAAGAAGTGTGCTTTCAAATCGGAAGGTGGCGAGTTCGATGCTGGCTGGCGCCGTATGCTTTTTTTTTTTTTTTTATTGTTATATTTATTCACCTCTTATGACAGATATTTAGCAAACCGTGTCTGCTAAAATCAGCAGATTTCTCATATGGCTCAAAATGGGTGTATTTTCAGCAGATTTTTCTGCTGATTGGACAGAGAATTTATTTTGAGTGTATTGTTGGTATAACAAAAAAGTCTCAAATTCTGAGAAATTTTTCGTATGGAAAAACTCTCAGATTCTGAGACATTTTTTTGTAAAGAAATAGTCTCTGATTTTGAAACATTTTTCGTGTAGAAAAAGTCTCAGATCCTGAGACATTTTTTGTATAGAAAAATATCTCAGATTCTAAAAAGTTTTTTTTTTTTTTATAGAGAAAGTCTCAGATTTTTCATATAGATAAACTCTCAGATTCTGAGACATTTCCATGTAGAAAGTCTTAGAATCTGATACATTTTTCGTATAAAAAAAAAAACTTAAATCATTAAATTTTACTGGTTTTCAAACGTATCTACACATTCAAAAATATATCGCATGGAATATCTTTTATGTATTATTTACCCATAATTGTAATAAAAATGTAAACTTTTCAAAGTCAAGTTCATTTATTTAAATCACACAACCAAAATCAATATGTGTTAAAATCTAGGCAGTGAAATTCATACAGAGATTTCTACGTAGAAATTTTGTAAATTTTAAGGGAAGCTTTTTGTAAATTAAATGGTACGTACCAAACAGTGTATTGGAAGTGAAATACAAAGAAATCACACATTTCTTTTTTTCCAAGAAAGTATAACAGTATATTTCAAATGATTAACTTCAAAGAAGAGATGTGGTATTTTTTTGTCTTCTTTTCGGAAAGTATGATAAGCAAAATTTACATGAAATTTGGTAATTCCATGTATGAACTCAAATAATATAAATCTACCAGGAAGTTTAAAATATAAAATGCTATAGACCAATAAGTTAAGAATTCCAGGAAAAGCCTGGTAATTACTATTTTTTAAAAAAAAGTGCTTTTTTAGGAAAAAAAGTATTTTTTTTAGGAAAAGTGCTTTTTTTTTGAGAAAAAGTACCTTTTTTTTAAAAAAAAACACTTTTTTAGAAAAAAGTACCTTTTTTAGAAAAAGTACATTTTTTTAGAAAAAGTACATTTTTTTAGAAAAAGTAAATTTTTTAGGAAAAGTACTGTTTTTTTTTAGAAAAAAATACTTTTTTTTAGAAAAAGTAATTTTTTTTAGAAAAAAGTTATTATTTTAGAAATTGTACCTTTCTTTTGGAACAAATTACTTTTTTTCTAAAAAAGTAGTAAGAAATTTACTTTTTTAAAAGGTGCTTTTTTATCTAAAAAGTATTTTTTTTAAATTACTTTATTTTTTTAAAAAACTACTACATTTTCTTAAATAATACTTAATAGGAAAAAAAGTACCAAGTACTTTTTTCCAGAAAAAGTACATTTTTGTCTAAAAGGTGAGATAATACTTTTCGTACAAAAAAAGCGCTACTTTTTCTAAAAACAAAACCCCTTCTCTCTAAAAAAGTACTTTTTTCTATTTTTCCTAAAAGAGCACTATTTTTTCTAAAAAAGTACTATTTTTTTTAAGAAAGTACTATTTTCTCTATTTTTTCTTTAGTGATAGATTGATATTAGTTTGTCATTCCGTTAGTAACATTCGAAATATTGGTCTATGACCCCATAAAGTATATATGGGGCATTCCATGTCAAATCGGACACTTTTAAATTTTTTTTTTAGATTTTCCCAATTTGTTAATTGGGAAAATAAATTTTCAGATTTTTTTGATGACCCGTTCAAAAGATATCGAATTTTTAAAAATTGGTAGTTTGTTCCTTTACTCAAACTTCTTTTACTCATAACTTCTTCAATAATGGTCCAAATTTCAAATTTTTTTCTTCAAAATTTTAAAAAAAGGGAGTGGTGATAGGACGTAGATATGTTTGAAAAAAAAAATGTTTTAAAGTAAAAATAAATGGGGGTCGGTCTCACTAATGACCCCTCTCGGGCGCACCATTGGACCGGTGGAAGCTGATTTAATAAAACAAATTTACAAAAAATAAAAAAATAAATGTATGTGGACTGCCTTAACAGTTAAAGTAGAGGATAGGTGTGTTCAGAGAAAATGTTTGGACTAAAAAAATATTGTCAGTCAGTCATACATTTTGTTGCTCTAAGGGCACTATTAGGGCAGTTAGAGCGGTTAGAGCAAATTTTAAAAAATGTCGTTTTGTGTGGGAGCCCCCTTAGAAATTGGAGATAGGATATTAGTTTGTTCCAAAGAAATGTTAAGACGTAAAAATATATGGATGTCGGTCCTACGGACCTAAAAAATAGTTATAATCGTTATCCCACGATCCTCCTGGATCGAAGTTCGATAGAAGTTTAACACAAAAAAATTTCAAAAAAATGAAGAGTACAAACATTTTCAAAAATGAGATTTAAATTTTAAAACTTAAAAATCGCATACGAGAGCGCTTTTAAGAATTTTTTAAAAAGTACGTAAAAAAATAAAAATTAAAAAAAAAAAAAATTGAAATTGGGACCATTATTGAAGAAGCTATGAGTAAAAGAAGTTTGAGTAAAGGAACAAACTACCAATTTATAAAAATTCGATATCTTTTGAACGGGTCATCAAAAAAATCTGAAAATTTACCACGAAGGAGTTTTCGAAGGGTACTAAAAACTGTAAACAAATTGGGAAAATCGAAAAAAATTTTCAAAGTGTCCGATTTGACATGGAAAGCCCCATATATATACATGATCCTCGATCGATTTTAAGACAATCTAGCGATGTCCGTCCGTCCGTCTGTCTGTTGAAAACACGCTAACTTTTGAAAGACTTTACGGAGGCTCCTGAAGTTTGGCATATATGTTGGGCATTTACCTGGTCAGGTTGGTATTGCAATCCAGCGAAATCGTTCCAGTGGTTCAAAAGTAATGAGCAAAAGACTAATTTCGGAAAGGGTTTTTCAAGTTTTTATAAAATACTCTAACTTTCGAAAAACAATTCTGAGGATGCTGAAGCTAGGTATATACATTTGGCGTGCCCCTGTCCTGGTTCGCATTAAATTTCAGCCAAATCGGTCCTGTGGTTCAAAAGTTATTAACAAATCTGTGAATTTCAGATTAGTTTCACCTTAAATTCACGTGTTGAAAACCCGTTACACATGTTTTAAAAACATTGGTAAGTCGAAAAAATATTTTACAACGTATTTTTGTCACTCAAAAATATTTTTTCAATAAAAAAAATATAAAAATACACTCGAATAAAATTTTACACTAAAAAAAAAAAATTTTACACTCAAAAAAAAATTTTACACCCAAAAAAAAAATTTAGTAAATTATTTTTTCTTTCAAAAATGACTAAAAAAATTTTTTTTTTACCCAAAATAAAATATTTCTAATCAAAAATTTTATTTTTTTCACGTTAGAAAATTTGCTATCTAATTTACACTCGAATAAAATTTTACACTCAAAAAAAAAATTTCACTTAAAAAACAATTTAGTAAATTATTTTTTTTTTTTTTTAAATTACCAAAAAAACCTAATTTACACTCGAATAAAATTTTACACTCAAAAAAAAAAAAAATTTACACTCAAAAAAAAATTTTGTAAATTATTATTTTTTTTTAAATTACTAAAAAAAATTTTTTTTACACAAAATAAAATATTTCAAAAATGTTTTTTTTTTCACTTTAAAAATTTACTATCACTTCGGCCAAGTCAATTTTAACTTTTCTGCTTGTTATTTACTCAATCTGGACGCTATAAAGCTTTAATTAAAGCTTTATAAATTACCTACATAACATTTTTTGAAATAATACTCGTTTGATAACAATAACATTTAGTATTGTTAACTTTGTCTTTTAACAAATTTTAACTACTATAAAAAAAGTTTCCAATGTATTGTCGCCCACTGTATGTAGTCAAACTGAGGTGGCGTCTAGCATCACTTTTAAAATTAGACACCAGCCTAAAAATATTATCATGTTAAAAAAAATATATTCTGAAACAAGTAGAAAAGTTAAATTCGACTTGGCCGAATCTATGAATACCCTCCACAATGCCCTTTTTAAGTGATAGTAAATTGTCGAATCTATGAATACTAGGGCCATAACCAAATTTTTGGCATAGCACCACGTGATGGACAATGTTGTTTTATTAAACAAAATCGTTTTCTCCGATCATTTTGCAAAAAAAACCACACGCACCAAATGCATTTTCTAAAAGTCCTCAAGATTTTTTTTATTAACACAAAATTTATGTATTTTTTATTTAACAACAAGTAAAAATGTTAAAAAAATTCTAATGTCTATTTATTGAAGGAAATAAACTTTAGATTTAAAGTTCGTGCTGATTTTCATAAAGGATAAATATCCTGGACCACCATAGTGGCACATTCCGCGCAAATATTACTTCTTTGCTGGTTTGGAATTAGTGATTCTTCTTTTTCCCAATATCTTAAGAAGCATCTGAGCGTTTTTAAATCTACCTAGCGACTCCTCCAGAGATTTAAAGTAATCTTCCCTAAATCAGTGATCTGAGAACTATATGTCAAACTATTTTCCACAAATAAAGGCACATATTGGATAAAGCTCAGTTTGGTAAATTGGTATTAAAATGAACGTTACAATGTTGTTGGGAAGGTGGGTAGTACACCATGGGTACCTTCCCCGCCTACCTTAGTTTTAGTTTCGGACTTGATTAAAGCGGAATCATAGTTAAAATAGCTACATTTTGAGATAAAAAAAAATACAAAAATAATAATTTAAAACTTCATCGCGTTTGGTGCGTGTACTTTTTTAACATCCGCGAAAAAGTGAAAACATTTTTCTTTATAGTTTTTCACGGTCTATATGACTGTGCTATGCCAATTTTGATATTTTCAAAAAATGTAAAAAACGTATAGCCCTAATGAATACCCTCCACAATGCCCTTTTTAAGTGATAGTAAATTTTCTAACGTGAAAAAAATAAAATTTTTGGTTAGAAATATTTTATTTTGTGTAAAAAAACTTTTTTTTTATTAATTTTTGAAAAAAAAAAAAATACTATTTTTTTTTGAGTGTAAAATTTTTTTTGAGTGTAAAATTTTTTTTTTTAGTGTATTTTTTTTTTTGTTTTAGTGTAAAAATATTTTTGTGTGACAAAAATACCTTGTCAAATATTTTTTTGACTTACAAATGTTTTTAAAACATGTTTAACGGGCTTTCAACATGTGAATTTAAGGTGAAACTAATCTGAAATTTACGGTTTTGCTAATAACTTTTGAACCGCTGGACCGCTTTGGCTGAAATTTAAATCGAGCCGAACCAGAGGAACGACTAATATATATGCCACACTTCAGCACCCTCAAAATTGCCGTTCCAAAGTTACCGTGTGTTTTATCTCGTAAATTCCACAAAAACCCTTGCCGAAATTCACTCATTTGCTTATAACTTTTGAACCACTGGACCGATTTCACTGGATTGCAATACCAACCTGACCAGATAAATGCCCAACATATATGCCAAACTTCAGGAGCCTCCGTAAAGTCTTTCAAAAGTTAGCGTGTTTTCAACAGACAGACAGACGGACGGACGGACATCGCTAGATCGTCTTAAAATCGATCGAGGATCATGAATATATATACTTTATGGGGTCCTAGACCAATATTTCGAGGTGTTACAAACGGAATGACAAACTTATATATACCCTCTATCACTAGAGTGGAGGGTAAAAAAGTACTATTTTTTTAAGTTCTCATTTTTAAGGTACTTTTTTGATTTTCATAACTTTTCGCGATGTCAAAAGCCACAGTCTATACAAATTCTGCCTGTCCTAATTCCCAAACGTGAAAGTATTTTTTTGATTTTTTTTTTCTTTCCACATAATATATTTATGTCAGTACATTTCATAAGTATATGTTTGATGACATTGTCACCATTGTATTATCGCATACATTCATAATAACATTATTTTCTTTATTTTTATTTATTTTTTTTTTTTTAAGATTTTTTTTTTACTTTATTTAAGAGAATTACAATAATAATGTCTATAGGAATGATAGTGATAAAGATGATGACAGCAACAAAAACAACAGCGAAGATGACGATGTGTATGATACTTCATATTGTTGATAGAATGATGAAACTTTATTTTTTTATATATTAAAATTATTGCTACTTGTTGGAAACAAAAAGTTGAGGAAATTTTTTTTAAATTTTAAGAAAATATGAAAGAACATTTTGAGTACAAATCTGGATGCAAAATGTACTACAAAGTACCATCTCTAAAATTAGAGATGACATCAAACAAAAAAAACTTGCAAAAGCTAAAGAAAATAAAAAAAAACAAGTAAATAAGTTAAATTCGGCCTTGCCGAATGTAGTGATACCCTCCACAATTTCTAAAACACTATTGCAAAAAATTTTATTTAAAAAGAAATTACTTTTGAAAAAAAAATTGTAAAAAAATTTCCGCGAAAAATAAAATTTGGTAAAAAAAATCCGCGATATTTTTCTTTTTTTGCCAAAAAATATGATCGTACTTGTTTAAATACCATTTAATGTTCAACTATGTTGACATATGTCAACCAGCAGCCGAATTAAGGCATTTTGTATTTTTAGGTTATGTTGAATGTACTAAAATTTTTGAGGTGTCCTTTCATTTTCGTTCATAACTTTTGAACCGCTGAACCGATATCGCTCAAATGCAATACCAAACTTCTCGGGAGAACTTTCAACATATATGTTAAGTTTCAGTCATCTCCGTGTAATATTTTGGCCGTGATCACCATTTCCACAGACAGACGGACATCGCTAGAATGTCTATACTTTATGGAGCCCCAGACCGATATTTCGATGAGTTACAAACGGAATGACAAACTTATATATACCCTCTATCACAAGAGTGGAGGGTATAAAAATCTAATCTGTAGAGTAGAGCGCTCCTTCATTGTAAATCCAGCCTAAAAAGTTGATGTCTTCAAAGGAGGATATTTGTTTCTTAACTTGTCTACATACTTTTTGTTCACACTGTATATTTTTTGTTCTGTATTCCTGCCCTGCATGCGTATGTTTGCGTCTAAAAACGTATTTTCTTCCCACGGGTATGATATATGATTTCAGATTATGACAATAAAAATGATGTGCCTTAAAATGCAAAAAATAAAATATAAAATAAATATAAACAAAAAAATAAAATGAAAAATTCTTAAGGAAATCTTAAAAAAAAAGTCATCAACATAAATTGGTATTTGCCAAAATATAGTATTCCTTTTTATATGCTCCACTTAATGGCAGACGGTACATATAAGTTTGACAGTCTGTTTGTAACATCTTGAAATATTGGCCTAAGTATGATCTCATAAAGTGTTCATTATAAGTAGAGACGCATAGGAAAAAACTTCTTATAAAATAAAAAATAATGCCGGGTTACAAAAAAAAATCAAAAAAAAAATTAATTTTTCTTATTTTGAAAATAAATTTAAAAAAATTTTTTTTTTTTTTTTTTGAAACAAATAAATTTTAATTTGTGTTTTTGCTAATTTATGTAAAAATATTCACTTAAAAGAAATATGCACAAAATATGCATATAAAACCAAAATATGCATTTAAAACCAAAATATGCATTTTAAACATGCATTTTAAACCAAAATATGCAAAAATGTGCATTTTCACCAAAATATGCAAAAATAACCAAAAACAAATCGATGCCATTTTAACGTAAATTTATTAGTTCGGAATGATAATACTGTGCTAGTCGAAGTTAGCGCTCGTATTCGCGATTTAAAATTGTTAAGCGTAGGTAGTACAAAAATTAATTTTCGCGAAAAAAAAAAAAATTTTTTTCGAAAAACTTTGTGTTTGTAATGTATCGTATTCTACACATTTTCATAAATTAAAAGCAAAATAAAAAAAATTTAAAAAAAAAATTTCGCGAAAAAAATTCGCAAAAAAAATTTCCGCGAATATTTTTTTAAGTGTATTCAATAGAGTTTAGATGATAAAAATTCAGCAATTGTCTAAATAATATAACAAAATAGTTTATCGCGAATATCGCTAAAATATACGCTAACTTTGAAAAAAACTAATGTTACAATGGGATTTAGTGTACAAGAACTAGCTTTACCAGATGCCTGTCATAAATTCGCGATTTAAATTTGTAAAGCCTAGGTACTACAAAAATTTAATTTTTATGTTTTTGGGATAGTTTTCAAATATAAATTTAGAAAATGCATTGTTATTTATCGCGAAAAAAAATTTCCGCGAAATGAAATTTTCTGCGATTTTTTTTTTTCGAAAAACTTTGTGTCTGTATTTTTCTACTACAATTTTTTTTTGTGTATTCAATAGAGTTTAGATAATAAAAATTCAGCAATTGTCCAAATAATATACAAAAATAACTTTTTTTACTTAAAAATAACTTTGAAAAAACTGATTTTACAATGGGATTTAGTGTACAAGAACTAACTTTACCAGATGTCTGTCGTAAATTCGCGATTTAAAATTGTAAAACCTAGGTACTACATAAATTAAATTTTTATGCTTTTGGGATAGTTTTTAAATGTAAATGTAAAAAATGCATTGTTATTTTTCGCGAAAAAAAAAAATTCCGCGAAATAAAATTTTCTGCGATTTTTTTTTTTTTTCGAAAAACTTTGTGCCTGTCAAATGTATCGTATTCCACACATTTTCATAAATAAATAGCAAAATAAAAAAATTAAAAAAAAAAATCGCGAAAAAAAATCGCAAAAAAAATTTCCGCGAATAACTTTTTTTTTTATTTATTCAATAGAGTTTAGATGATAAAAATTCAGCAATTGTCTAAATAATATAACAAAATAGTATATCGCGAATATCGCTAAAATATACGCTAACTTTGAAAAATCTGATATTACAATGGGATTTAGTGTACAAGAACTAGGTTTACCAGATGTCTGCCGTAAATTCGCGATTTAAAATTGTAAAACCTAGGTACTACAAAAATTAAATTTTTATGCTTTTGGGATAGTTTTTAAATATAAATTTAGAAAATGCATTGTTATTTTTCGCGAAAAAAAAATTTCCGCGAAATAAAATTTTCCGCGAAAATTTTTTTTTCGAAAAACTTTGTGTCTGTAATGTATCGTATCAATACAATTGTACACATTTTCATAATTTAATAGCAAAATAAAAAAATTTCGCAAAAAAAAAATTCGCGAAAAAATTTTTTGAAAAAAAATTTCGCGAAAATAAATTCACGAAAAAAAATTTCCGCGAATAAATTTTTTTTTGTATATTCAATAGAGTTTAGATGATAAAAATTCAGCGATTGTCTTAATAATACAACAAAATATTTTTTTTCTTAAAAATAAAAAAAACAAATAATTATTGCACCTTTATGTAAAAAAGTACTTTTTCAGAAAAAAGTACTTATTTAGGTTTTTTTTAGAAAAAGTACTTTTTTTCGAAAAAAGTGCTGTTTAGTAAAAAGGTATTTTTTTTTAGAAAATAGTGTTTTTTTTAGAAAAAGTGTGTTTTTCTAGAAAAAAGTACTTTTATTAGAAACGTTTTTTTTAGAAAAAGTACCTTTTTGTAGAAAAAGTACCTTTTTTTACAAAAAGTATTTTTTTTTTTTTTTTATAAAAAAAGGTACTTTTTGTTAGAAAAATTACTTTTTTTTTAAAAAAAAGATACTTTTTATAAAAAAATATACTTTTTTTAAAAACAAAGTACATTTTTTCTAAAAAAGTAGTAAAAATTTACTTTTTTAAAAGAACTTTTTTTGTCTAAAAATTACTTTATGTTAAAAAAAAACTATTTTATAAATAATAATTTTTAGGAAAAAAGTACCATTTTTGTAAATAACTACTTTTTTCTGAAAAGGTACGTTTTTGTCTTAAATGTTATATAGTACTTTTCTAAAATAGCACTATTTTACACAAAACAACGCTACTTTTTATAAAAAAAAACTTTCTCTCTAAAAAAGTACTTTTTCTATTTTTCCAAAAAGAGCACTATTTTTTCTAAAAAAAAGTACTATTTTATCTTAGAAAGTACTATTTTTAAGTATGAAATTCATAAAATTTTGATGCAAAATGTTTTTGTTCACCAAATTTTCTACAACATAGTTTATACCTTTTTGAAAAATACCCGGATAATTACCAATTTCTACCCAATTAACCTATTTTACCGGGTATTTACCCTTTGCCCATCTCTACCAATGACCCATTCTGACCCATTTTTTTTTTTTTTTAATTTTTAACATGTTGAAGGGTATAAAAGATTTGGCACAACCGAATTTATCACTCTTATATTTTTTTTATTTTTTATTTAGGTACAAGTTAAGTAGGTTTATATTGTCTATCCTACTAGACCTGTTTTGTCTTTAACATGGATTTTTGTTTTTATTTTTTTTTTGTTTTCTAACTTTTATAGAAATAGAAATTTTCACATATATTCATATTCAGTCGTACGTATCTTATTAAAGTTTATAAAATGAATAATGAATTCTAATAATAAGAGTATTACATTTAACAACATATGTCTGAATGTACATATATTTAAATGAATTCCCAATGAAAATTTGTAAATATTTAAAGAAAATAACATTAGTAAAATTTTTAGGTTAGGTAAATTTTTACGAAATATAAACCAATTTACGATGGCTAATACCCTAAGACTACAAAAAAATTAACTGATTTCGAACTCACAATTTTAATGCTAAAATCAGCAAAATATTTTTCTTTAAATATTTAATCAAAAAATTGTTCTTCAACCCTAAAGAAATCAAAAATTAATAGATTATATAGAGAATCTCATAATATATTTTGATAAATATAAATCTGTCATATGTGGCGTATTAATGATATTAAATCAAAAAAATATATTTGAATCAGTACAATATGGCGTATTAGTGATATTAATACAAAAAATATTTTTTGTCATATGGGGCGTATAATTGTTATAGATTTAAAAATAGTAATTTTGGTTTTACGTGGCGTATGATTATTATTATTTTTGCAAATCTTGTTTGTCATTTGGGGCGTATAATTGTTATTAATTTTTAAAATCATCAGTCATGTGGCGTATAATAAATATTTTCTTAAATTAAATTTTGCTATTAATAAATTTTGCTGGGTTATTTTTGTTTACAAAAAAATTTATGTATAAACATGATTTTGAAACCTTAATCATTTTCTTTTCAAAAAAAATGTTTTGAATTATTTTACGTGCGGAAAAATATATTTTTTTTGCATATATTCGTGCAAAATATAAAATATGTCTTGATATATTGAACATAAAATATAAAATGTAATAAAGAACGTTTTTTTATAAAAAAAAATACTTAAAACAAAAGAATAATGATTTTAAATAATTAAAAATCTTACCTTGAAAAACATAGGAAAATGAAAATTTTTTCTAGGGGAAAAATATTTGAGAATCTGGCAAATTTTCTATAGAGAAAATTTATTTGGGAAAAATTTATCAGAATCTAAGAGTTTTACTATATAAAAAATGTACCAGATTCTAAAATTTTAAAAAGAAAAAATCTAAGAAAATTTCTATAGGAAATATGTTTTAGAATCTCAGAAAAACAGTTTAAAACCCAAATGCACTAGAAAATTTTAATAGTTAAGGAACACAAAGAAAAAATAAAGAATTTCAAAAAGTACCAGAAATTCTCAAAAAAGGACCACAAGTAAACCCAAAAATTAAAAGTGATGAATTTGCATGTGAAGAAAAAGAATCATATTTACGAAAAAAATTGCACTAATCAAAAAGTACTAGAAAACAATAAGAAACAGAAAGACCTAAAAAGTACCAGAAATGTTCAAAAAGTACCTCACGAAAATCCAAAAAGTTTATGTATAAAATTCGGCCTTGAGAAAAGTATAATTAAATGCACTAGAAAATTATAATTAAAATTATAATTAAACACGAAGAAAAAATCTAAAATTACAAAAAGTACCAGAAATTCTCGAAAAAGTACCACATGAAAATATGTCTCCGAATCTGATAACTTTTATATAGAAAAAAAGTTAGAAAAAAATGTCTAAGACTCTGAGAAAAAGAGTTTTAGTTTTAAATTCGCCTTGAGAGAAACTGTGCATGCTTTAGGAAACCTAAAAAAAAAACAATAAAGATTAAAAAGTACCAGAAATGCTCAAAAAGTACCTCACGAAAATCCAAAAAGTTTATGTATAATATTCGGCCTAGATAAAATTATAATCAAATGCACTGGAAAATTGTAATAGTTTAGAAAATACAACAAAAAATACAGAATTCCAAAAAGTACCAGAAATTCCCTTAAAGTACCACAAAAAAACCCTAAAATTGAAAGTAATTAATTTGGATGTGAAAAATACTGAAAAAGAGTACTAGAACTATAATAAGAAACATAAATGACTAAAAAGTACCAGAATTGCTAAAAAAAAATGTCTAAGAAACTGAGAAAAAAAGTTTTAGTTTGAAATTCGGCCTTGAGCGAAAAAAAATTGTGTATGCTTAAAAAAACATACAAAAAGAGACAATAAGGATTAAAAAGTACCAGTAATGCTCAAAAAGTACCCCACGAAAATCCAAAAAGTTTTTGTATAATAGTTAAGGAAACACAAAGCAAAAATACAAAATTTCAAAAAGTACCAGAAATTCTCAGAAAAAAGTACCACAAGAATACCCAAAAATTGAAAGTGATTAAATTGGATGTGCAGAAAAAGAATCATATTTACGAAAAAATTGTACTAATCAAAAAGTACTAGAATTGCACAATAAGAAAAGCAAAAAGACCTAAAAGTACCAAAAATGTTCAAAAAGTACCTTATGAAAATTTAAAACATAAATGTTTACTTTGAACTTGAGAAGAGATTAATTGTATGCACTAGTAATTTTTTATGCTTTGAGAACAAAAAGAAACAACAAAGATTAAAAAGTACCAGAAATGCTCAAAAAGTACCTCACAAAAATCTAAAAAGTTTATGTATAAAATACAGCCTTGAGAAAAGTATAATAAATTGCACTAGAAAATTGTAATAGTTAAGAAAACACAAAGAAAAAATACAGAATTCCAAGAAGTACCAATTCTCAAAAAAGTACAAAAGAGTAAACCCAAAAATTAAAAGTGATGAATTTGCATGTGAATAAAAAGAATCATATTAACTAAAAAATTTGCACTAATCAAAAAGTACTAGAAAATCACAATAAGAAACAAAAAAGTCTAAAAAGTACCAGAAATGCTGAAAAAGTACCTTACGAAAATCCAAAATGTATATGTATAAAATTCGACCTAGATAAAATTATAAGCAAATGCACTGGAAAATTGTAATAGTTAAGAAATCAGAACAAAAAAATACAGAATTCCAAAAAGTATCAGAAATTCTCAAAAAGTACCACAGGAAAATAAACTCCGAATCTGATAAATTTTATATAGAAAAGATTTTATCAGATTGTAAGAGTTATACTTAATTTGGATGTGAAGAAAAAATACAGAAAAAGAGTACTAGAACTATAATAAGAAACAAAAATTAATAAAAAGTACCAGAAATGCTCAAAAAAATGTCTTAGAATCTAAGAAAAAAGTTTTAGTTTTAAATTCGCCTTGAAGGAAAAAAAAATTGTGCATGCTTTAAAAAACCTACAAAAAAACAATAAAGATTAAAAAGTACCAGAAATATTCAAAAAGTACCTCACGAAAATCGAAAAAGTTTATATATAAAGTTAGACCTTGAGAAAAATACAAAAAAAAAAAAAAACACAGAATTCCAAAAAGTACCAGAAATTCTTAAAAAAGTACCACAAGAAAACCCAAAAATTAAGAGTGATTAATTTGGATGTTAAGAAAACGAATCATATTTACTAAAAAATTTCAACTAATCAAAAAGTACTAGAACTGCACAATAAGAAACAAAAAAGTCTAAAAAGTACCATAAATGTTCAAAAAGTACCTTATGAAAATCCAAAAAGTTTATGTATAAAATTCGGTCTTGAGAAAAGTATAATCAAATGCACTAGAAAATTGTAATAGTTAAGAAAACACAAAGAAAAAATACAGATTTCCAAAAAGTACCATAAATTCTCAAAAAGTACCACAAGAAAATATGTCTCCGAATCTGATAAATTTTATAAAGAAAAAAATTTATCAGAATGTAAGAGTTATACTATTGAATAAATGTTCCAGATTCTTAAAATTTTTATAGGAAAAATCTGAAAATTTGAAAAAATTTGTGCATGCTTTAAAAAACCTTAAAAAAAAACAATAAAGATTAAAAAGTACCAGAAATGCTCAAAAAGTACCTCACGAAAATCCAAAAACTTTATGTTTATAATTCGGCCTTGAGAAAAGTATAATCAAATGAACTAGGTAATTGTAATTGTAGAGAAAACACAACGAAAAAATATAGAATTCCAAAAAGTACCAGCAATTCACAAAAAAGTACCATAAGAAAACCCAAAAATTAAGAGTGATTAATTTGGATGTGAAGAAAAAGAATTATATTTACGAAAAAATTGCACTAATCAAAAAGTACTAGAACTGTACAATAACAAACAAAAAAAGACTAAAAAGTACCATAAATATTCAAAAAGTACCTTATGAAAATTCAAAACATAAATGTTTACTTTTAACTTGAGAAAACATTAATTGCATGAACTAGTAATTTTTTATGCTTTAAGAAACCTATAAAAATTCAACAAAGATCAAAAAGTTCCAAAAATGCCGAAAAAGTACATAAGAAATTTTAAAATGTTTAGGTGTTAAATTCAGCCTTGAAAGAAAAATAAAATAAAATGCACTAGTTATTGTTCATACTTTAAAAAACCCACAGAAAGAACTAGCTAAAAACAAAAAGTACCAGAATGCTAAAAAAAGTACCATAAGAAAATTCAAAAACTGTTTGTGTTAAATTCAGCCTTGAGAGGTAGTAATGGAATAGTAATTTAACATATTTTAGGAAAAAATGCTAAAAGAAATGACACAAATTCAAAAAGATCCAGAAATACACAACGAGTACCACAAAAAAATCCAAAAAGTTTAAGAGTTAATTTTGGGCTTGAGAAAAGAATAATTTTAGGCACTAGTATTGTTTATGCTTTTTTAACCTACAAAAAGTAAAAACTAAAAGTACCAGAAATACTCAAAAAGTACCTTAAAAACACCAACATGGGTTTTTATATGTAAAAAATATCATATCTCCTATTAATAAATTTTCATGCAAAAACCAATTAGTACCAAATACTGCTCAAAAAGTACCCCAAGAAAATGTTTAAATATTATGAGTTTAATTCGGCCTTGGAGAGAAAATCAGATGCCCAAGTAATTTTTTCCACAATTAGAGCCAACAAAAATCAAAAAGTACCAGACTGCTCAAAGAGTACCATAAGAAGATCGAAAAAAATGTGTCTCACATTCAGCCTTGAGATGAGAATAATCAAATGCTCTCACGAGTAAAAATAAACATATATAACAATATATAACTTGATACAAACATAATAAATCATATATGATTATATATCCCGTGAGGTATTTTCTATTTTTTTTAAATGCAGTCATATGTTGTAATATATAATTTAATCATGATTCGGATTAAAAGGTATACAGTTGATATAAATATATGAAATAATATTAGGGCCAATACAAAATTTGTTTTTCTGTATAATTTAATATAAAATTATATATAGCTTATTCTGTTCCATATATAAATGTTCCAATTAAATGTTTCCAATTAACCAAAAATGTTCTAAGTTTTTTAAGCAAAGTATAAGAAACTTTTAAAATGTTCCTAAACATTTCCTTGTTAGGGTTATGTATATCACCTATCTGGTTCGAAGCGTACCCAAACATTTTTTTTTTAGAAAATTATATGTTTGGTGAATGTATCGTTGACCTGTGGTGTAACTCACCCAAACCAAAACACACCAAGATTTTTTTATGTTTTTATGCAATTAGATCTAATTGGATCCAATGAAATATGGCAATGTCTGGTCAAAACTCGGATGAAATCGAATCATATTTTATACAAGTTGATCTTTTATAATGCAAAAACATCCACCATTATTCGGATTAAATTGCGTATAAATATATATTATGTTATATATCATTATGTATTGCATCATATAAAAATTTTTACTCGGGCTAGTAATTTTTGATACTTAAAAAAAAAAAACTTAAAAAGAATTTCTAGAAATCCAAAAAGTACCAGAAATACTCGAAAAGTACCACACGCAATATCCAAAAAATTAAAAGAGTTAAATTTGTCCTTGAGATACGAATATTTGTAAGCACAAGAAATTTTTCATGCTTTGAAAAACCCACAAAAAGTAGAAACATACATGCAAAAAGTACCAGAAATACTCAAAAAGTACCAAAAAAACAATAAAAACAGTCTTTTAAAAAATTTTACCTGCAAAATCATTTTTAATCATAAAAACCCATAAAAAATCAACAAAAATCAATAAGTACCAAAAATGCTGAAAAAGTACCTCAAGAATATTTAGAAACTTTATGTGTTAAATATGGATTTATAAGAAAAATAATCAAATGGACTAATAATTTTTCAATAAAACTTTAATTTTGTATTTTTTCGACCTTTAAATTTGTAATGTAAATGAAATAATTGAGCTCGAGGTCTGTTGTTTTAAATAATTTTTATTTTATTTCTCCGATATTTCGAAATTCATCGAATTTCATTGCACGAGTGCAATACCATACGACGATGTTAAAACAACTATAGCTTAAAGTTTATTTTGTTTGTGTAATTTTTACAAGTGTCCCTGAGGATGAAATTCGATGAATTTCGAAATATCGGAGAAATTAAATAAAAATTATTTAAAACAACAGACCTCGAGCTCAATTATTTCATTTACATTTTTCAATACAACTTTAAAGAAGCCCATAAAAAGAACAAAAAAAAAAATCCGAAAAAGTACCACAGGAAAATTATAAAAAAATGTATCTGTTTAATTCGAACTTAAAAGAATATAAACCAAAAGTGTTTTTTTTTTGCTTTAAGAAACTCAGCAACAATTTAACAAGTACCAAAAATATTAAAAAAGTACCAGAAATATTCAAAAAGTACCAGAAATTTTCAAAAAGTACCAAAAATATTCAAAAAGTACCAAAAATTTTTAAAAAGTACCAGAAATATAAAATTTTTGTGGGAAATTCGGCAACGGAAAATTTGAGACTTTTTTTATAGAATAAATTTTCTATCGCAAAAATTTTTTTCTACAGGAAAAATGTCGCAGAGCTGGAGAAGCCTATTGTTCCCCTGATTTATCATATTAAATTATTTTCTCAGTAACTTTATAAAATTTAAATTTATAATTATATGCAAATCTCATCTAGCAAAAACGTAGGTTATCTATACATTATTTTTTATTTCAACCTACACACATTTATCATATTTTTTTTTGAAACCAAATATAGAAAATAAGAGTTTCTTATTCATTCATGCGTTTAATTTGGTTTATATGAATTTATTATGGTTTTAAAGTTATTGTCTTTTTACGTTTATTTGCACATGTAGAGAATTATTATCATCTTGATAATAATTTAATGTATGTAATTACATAAAAATTACATGTTGTAAAATTTTATGTTTGCGTGTGCTTAAGGTCAACCCCTTAGAATTTATTCATATAAAAACAAAATAAAGCAATGAAAAATTGAAAAAATTATAAAAATAAAGTACCAACTTTAAGTACCCTGACAAAAAAATATGAGTGTTAAAGAGTTGGCAAGGCACTTTATAAAGTGACTCATAACTTATTTTGTGTTGTCAATGAGAGAAAATCTGAAAAAAATCTACAAAAATCGCAAAAAATCAATAAAATTCAGTTAAAGTAGCATTAAAAAGAAAGAAATTTTAAAAAAAAATTTATTAAAATTTTGTGAGGATGTTTATTCTGGCTCGAGGTCATTATTTTCTTTACTAATTAAAACCATGATATTCTCATAGTATAATTTTCAAGAAAATTATTTTTTTTGTTTTAAATTTATTTATGTTGGTCATTTTTGCAAGACTTAATCGACACGTGTTTCGGAATTTGTCAAGATTCCATTGTCAAGATTATTTAGCAAAAATAGAAACGATATACTACAAAGTAGCAAACGAGTCTAATGACAAATCGTTTTTGCACAAACTAAAACATTAATACATATTCGACTCTATCCACAATGTGAATTAGAAAGACGAAGAAATTGTACTATGCAAAAATGACCAACATAAATAAATTTAAAACAAAAAAAAAAAATAATTTTCTTGAAAATTATACTATGAGAATATCATGGTTTTAATTAGTAAAGAAAATAATGACCTCGAGCCAGAATAAACATCCTCACAAAATATAATATTTTAAAGGTCGAATAAAACAATTTTTATTTATTAATAAAAATTAATCAGAATTTGAACATAATGGTTGGCACGCCATAGTGATGAATAGCCCTAATAATGGTATAATTTCATTCACAGCAACAAAAAACATATTGTTGTAGTCCAATGGACTATCGTATGTAAAATGTTTTAAATATTTTTGTTGGTTATTGACAATTGTTACTTACTAGCATAGTACAATTTCTTCGTCTTTCTAATTCACATTGTGGATAGAGTCGAATATGTATTAATGTTTTAGTTTGTGCAAAAACGATTTGTCATTAGACTCGTTTGCTACTTTGTAGTATATCGTTTCTATTTTTGCTAAATAATCTTGACAATGGAATCTTGACAAATTCCGAAACACGTGTCGATTAAGTCTTGCAAAAATGACCAACATAAATAAATTTAAAACAAAAAAAAATAATTTTCTTGAAAATTATACTATGAGAATATCATGGTTTTAATTAGTAAAGAAAATAATGACCTCGAGCCAGAATAAACATCCTCACAAAATATAATATTTTAAAGGTCGAATAAAACAATTTTTATTTATTAATAAAAATTAATCAGAATTTATTAAAATTAAAAAAAAAAATTTTCTTGTGGTACTTTTTGAGCATTTCTGGTACTTTTTAGATTTGAGTTGATTTTTTTTAATGAGTTTGTGAAAAATTATGAAAAATTTCTAGACCATATGACTACATTTCTCTAGCACTTTCACTTTTTGGATTTTCTTGTGGTACTTTTTGAGCATTGCTGGTACTTTCGGAGTTTAGTTGGTTCTATTGATATGTTTCTTACAGCATAAAAAGTCACTATTCCATTTGGTTATTTTTCTCTGAAGGCCGAATTAAATACAAAAACTGGATAAATTCCTTGTGGTACTTTTTGAGTATTTCTGGTACATTTTGGATTTTTGTTGACTATTTTTGTGGTTTTTGTAAAGCATGAACAATTTCTAGGGCAAATGATTATTTTATCTAAAGGCCGAATTTAACTTTATTGTATTTATTGGTTATTTTGGTGGGTTGCTTAAGATATGGAAAATTTTTGATTTTTTTTTGTGGTACTTTTTGAGTATTTCTGGAACTTTTTAGATTTTTCTTGATTTTTTTATTGGTTTGTCAAATTATGATAACTAACTAGACCATTTGACTACATTTCTCTTAACGTTGAATTTATCACTTACACTTTTTGGAATTTCTTGTGGTACTTTTTGAGCATTGCTGGTACTTTCGGAGTTAAGTTGGTTATATTGGTACGTTTTTTAAAACATATAAAGTCATTATTCACTTTGGTTATTTATCTCTCAAGGCCGAATTAAACACAAAAACTTGATGAATTCTATTGTGGTACTTTTTGAGTATTTCTGGTACATTTTGGATTTTTGTTGACTATTTTTTTGGTTTTTGTAAAGCATGAACAATTTCTAGGGCAATTGATTATTTTATCTAAAGGCCGAATTTAACTTTATTGTATTTATTGGTTATTTTGGTGGGTTGCTTAAAGCATGGAACATCTTTGATTTTTTTGTGGTACTTTTTGAGTATTTCTGGTACTTTTTAGATTTTGGTTGATTTTTTTTTATCGGTTTGTTAAATTATGATAAATTACTAGACCATTTGATTACATTTCTGTTAACGTTGAATTTAGCACTTGTACTTTTTGGATTTTCTTGTGGTACTTTTTGAGCATTGCTGGTACTTTCGCAGTTTAGTTGGTTCTATAGGTGCGTTTCTGAAAGCATATAAAGTCAATATTCCATTTAGCTATTTTTCTCTCAAAACCGAACTAAACACAAAAACTTGATGGATTCTCTTATGGTACTTTTTGAGTATTTCTGGTACATTTTGGATTTTTGTTGACTGTTTTGTGGTTTTTGCAAACCATGAACAATTTCTAGGGCAATTGATTATTTTATCTAAAGGCCGAATTTAACTTTATTGTATTTATTGGTTATTTTGGTGGGTTGCTTAAGATATAAAAAATTTTTGATTTTTTTTTTGTGGTACTTTTTGAGTATTTCTGGTACTTTTTAGATTTTTGTTGATTTATTTTTATGGGTTTGTTAAATTATGAAAACTTACTAGACCATTTGATTACATTTCTCTTAACGTTGATATTAGCACTTACACTTTTTCGATTTTCTTGTGGTACTTTTTGAGCATTGCTGGTAATTTCGGAGTTTAATTGGTTCTGTTGGTGCGTTTCGTAAAGCATGTAAAGTCAATATTCCATTTAGCTATTTTTCTCTCAAAACCGAACTAAACACAGAAACATGATGTAATTTCTTGTGGTACTTTTTGAGTATTTCTGGTACATTTTGGATATTTGTTGACTATTTTTGTGGATTTTGTAAAGCTTGAACAATTTCTAGGGCAAATGATTATTTTATCTAAAGGCCGAATTTAACACTTTATTCTTAATGATTTTATTGCGGTACTTTTTGAGTATTTTTGGTACTTAAGGGTCTTTGTTGGTTATTTTGGTAAGTTGCTTAAGGCATGGAAATTTTTGGATTTTCTTGTGGTACTTTTTGAGTATTTCTGGTACTTTTTAGATTTTGGTTGATTTTTTGTATGTTTATTAAATTATGAAAAATTACTAAACCACTTGATTACCTTCTCTTGAATTTAGTACTTACTTACACTTTTTGGATTTTCTTGTGGTACTTTTTGAGCATTGCTGGTACTTTCGGAGTTTAGTTGGTTACATTGGTGCGTTTTTTAAAACACATAAAGTCATTATTCCATTTGGTTATTTATCTCTCAAGGCCGAATTAAACACAAAAACTTGATGAATTCTCTTGTGGTACTTTTTGAGTATTTCTGGTACATTTTGGATTTTTGTTGATTATTTTTGTGGTTTTTGTAAAGCATAAACAATATCTAGGGCAATTGATTATCTTATCTAAAGGCCGAATTTAACACTTTATTCTTAAGGATTTTCTTGTGGTACTTTTTGAGTACACTTGGTACTTTATGGTGTTTATTGGTTATTTTTGTGGGTTTCTTAGAGCATGAACAATTTTAGATTTTTTTGTGGCACTTTTTGAGTATTTTAGTACTTTTTAGATTTCTTTTATGGATTTGTACTTTAGGGGGTTTATTGGTTATTTTGGTGGATTTCTTAAAGCATGGACAATTTTTTATTTTTTTTTGTGGTACTTTTGGAGTATTTTTGGTACATTTTAGGTTTTGGTTGATTTTTTGTATGTTTATTAAATTATGAAAAATTACTAAACCACTTTATTACCTTCTCTGGCATTTAGTACTTACTTACACTTTTTGGATTTTCTTGTGGTACTTTTTGAGCATTGCTGGTACTTTCTGAGTTTAGTAGGTTCTATTGGTGCGTTTCTTAAAACATATGAAGTCATTATTCCATTTGGTTATTTATCTCTCAAGGCCGAATTAAACACAAAAACTTAATAAATTCTCTTGTGGTACTTTTTGAGTATTTCTGGTACATTTTGGATTTTTATTGACTATTTTTGTGGTTTTTATAAAGCATGAACAATTTCAAGGACATTTTATTATCACATTCCAATGCCGAATTTAACACATTAACTGTAAAGATTTTCTTGAGGTACTTTTCAAATATTTCTGGTACATTTTTGATTTTTTTTGTTGTTTTTGAGGGGTTTCTTAAATTATGAGAAATTTCTTGCCCATTTAGTTATTTGAATCTAAAGGTAGAATTTAACAAATAAACTTGTTGTATTTTCTTGTAGTACTTTTGGAGTATTTTTTTGGTACTTTTTGGATTTTTGTTGAGTTGTTTTTGTGAGTTGTTGTTGTAAAATACTTTTGGTATTTTTAAGGTACATTTTGAATTTGGGTTAATTCTTTTTGTGGGTTTCTTAAAGCGTGGAATCTTAAATCATTAAAAAAATATGAAAAAGTGGTTTAGATTCCTTGTGGTACTTTTTAAGTATTTTTGGTACTTTTTGAGCATTTCTGATACTTTTTTGATTTTTTGTATGTTACAGAGCGAAAAAAATACTAAACTATATAATAACACTTATTTTAAGATTTAATTTAGCACTAGCACATTTTGATTTTCTTGTGGTACCTTTTTTTAATTTTACGGCACTTTTTTTAAATTTTTGTAGGTTCTTTTGGTGCCATTTTAAAGCGTGTAAAAATCAAGAGTTTATTTGGTTATTTTTTTTTAAGAACAAATTAAATCCTTAAACTTTTTGAATTTTCTTGTGGTACTTTTTTGAGTATTTTCGGTACTTTTTTGAATTTTTGTTGATTATTTTTGTGGGTTTTGTAAAGAATTTGTAATTTAATTTCTTTAATTATTTTGTTTTCAGCTCAATATTGTGTACTTTTTAAGAAATTTTGGTACTTTTTGTGTTTTTTATGAATTTTTTGTTTGTGAGTTATATAAATCAGTAATAATTTCTAGGCCATTTGATTATTTTATATAAAGGTCGAACATAGACTTGTTAGATTTTTTCTGGTACTTTTTAAGTACTTCTGGTACATTTTTGATTTTTAATGATCGTTTTTGTAAAGCACGAACAATTTCAAGGACATTTTATTATCACATCCCAACGCTGAATTTAACACATTACCTGTAAAGATTTTCTTTAGGTACTTTTTAAATATTTCTGGTACATTTTTGATTGTTGTTTTTGAGGGGTTTCTTAAATTATGAGAAATTACTTGTCCATTTTTTATATTTTATCTAAAGGTAAAATTTAATGCATAAACATGTTGGATTGTCTTGTGGTACTTTTTGTATCTTTTTGGTACTTTTTGAATTTTTGTTGATTCTTTTTGTGAGTTTTGTAAAGAAGGAGCAGTTTCTCGGGAATTCGATTATTTTATCTAAAGGCCGAATTTATCACGTAATTTTTAAGAATTTTCTGTATTTTATATATTGGGTTGATTCTTTTTGTGGGTTTCTTAAAGCATGGAATCCTAAATCATGAAAAAAATTATGAAAAAGTTGTTTAGATTCCTTGTGATACTTTTTAAGTATTTTTGATACTTTTTAAGCATTTCTGGTACTTTTTTTGATTTTTTTTTAAGAACAAACTAAATCCTTAAACTTTTTGAATTTTCTTGTGGTAATTTTTAAGTATTTTTGGTAGTTTTTAAGTATTTTCAGTACTTTTTTAAATTTTTGTTGATTATTTTTGTGGGTTTTGTTAAGAATTTGTAATTTAATTTCTTTAATTATTTTGTCTTAAACTCAAAATTATGGTACTTTTTAAGTAATTTTAGTACTTTTTAGGTTTTTTATGATTTTTTTTGTGGGTTATGTAAAGCAGTAACAATTTCTAGGCCATTTGATTATTTTTTATAAAGGTCGAACAAGTATATGTGATTAGATTAGATTTTTTGTGGTACTTTTTAAATATTTCTGGTACATTTTTGATTTTTGTTAATTGTTTTTGGGGGGTTTCTTAAATTGTGAGAAATAACTAGTCCATTTATATATTTTTATCTAAAGGTTGAATTTAACACATAAACATGTTGGTTTTTTTTGTGGTACTTTTTGGATCTTTCTGGTACTTTTTAAATTTTTGTTGATTTTTTTTGTGTGGGTTTTGCAAATCTTGAACAATTTTAAGGGAATTTTATTTTAACATCTCAAGACCGAATTAAGCACCAAATTTTAAAGATTTTCTTGTGGTACTTTTTAAATATTTTTGGTACATTTTTGATTTTTGTTAATTGTTTTTGGGGGTTTTTTCTTAAATTATGAGAAATTACTAGTCCATTAATATATTTTTATCTAAAGGTCGAATTTAACACATAAACATGTTGGATTTTTTTGTGGTACTTTTTGGATCATTCTGGTACTTTTTAAATTTTTGTTGTTTTTTTTGCGTGGGATTTGCAAATCATGAACAATTTAAGGGGAATGTTATTTTAACATCTCAACACCGAATTAAGCATCAAACTTTAAAGATTTTTCTTGCGGTACTTTTTAAATATTTTTGGTACATTTTTGATTTTTGTTAATTGTTTTTGGGGGGTTTCTTAAATTGTGAGAAATTACTGGTCCATTTATATATTTTTATCTAAAGGTTAAATTTAACACATAAACATGTTGGATTTTTTTGTGGTACTTTTTGGATCATTTTGGTACTTTTTAAATTGTTGTTAATATTTTTTGTGGTTTTCATATAGCATGAATAATTTCTAGGGCATTTAATTTTGTCATTTTAAGGCCGAATTAAACAATTAATTTTTAGGGATTTTCTTGTGGTACTTTTTTAATTTTTGTGGTACTTTTTAAATTTTTGTTGATTCTTTTTGAGAAATTACTAGTCCATTAATATATTTTTATCTAAAGGTCGAATTTAACACATCAACATGTTGTATTTTCTTGTGGTACTTTTTATATCTTTTTGGTACTTTTTAAATGTTTGTTAATATTTTTTGTGGTTTTCATATAGCATGAATAACTTCTAGGGCATTTAATTATGTTATTTAAAGGCCGAATTTAACAATCAATTTTTATGGGTTTTCTTGTGGTACTTTTTTAATTTTTGTGGTACTTTTTAAATTTTTGTTGATTCTTTTTGTGTATGCTTAAAGCATATAAAATCTTTTGTCCATTTGAATATTTTGCACTCAAGCCCAAATTTAATACTTTTTTTGGTTTTTTTGTGGTACTTTTTGTATATTTTTGGAACTTTTGGAGTTTTCGGTGGTTCTTTTAATGCATTTCTTAGAGCATGAAAAATTGCTAGTTTATTTGAGGATTTTTGTTGTATCTCTAAATAATTTTAAATATTTTTGGTAATTAATTTAGTTTTCCAGTTCGACCCTTGTATATCATTTGTTATTTAAAAAATAATTATATGTTGTGAAAAATTATTTTAGTTAAAAAATTTCTTAATTTTGGGGCTTTATTGAAAAAGCATACTTACCAGTTTAATTTCTTGCAGAACCATTTTAATTTTATAAAAATTTTCTTTCATTTCAGAATAAATTATGACACTAATGCCATATTCAACAGAAATTCTGTCCTTATTTTTTCATCTTTAATGTTTGGTTGTTTCATGATCTCAACTTACACAAGTAAAAAAACCTGGTGACTTCAATGACATTTTTTTCTTAACAATGAAGGTAATTTTATTTCACATTGTTTCTTCCTTTTATTAACAATTTATAATTATATATTAATCCTTAAATAATTGTAGGGTTAAGAAACTTGTATTTTTCTTTTAAATTTTGAAAAAAAAGTCTTGTTAAGTCTTTAAATGCAAAAGTTTTTGACAATTTTAAAAACTTTCTTTAAAACACCTTTTACCACAAAATATATTAAAAAGAAAACATCTTAAAATTTCATACATCTCAATATTTACACTTACATAAAAAGGGTATTTTTTCGTTTTATTTTTTTTTTCGTTGTAAAAATATTATAAGGATTTAAAGTATTTAACAAAATATTGACAGAATTTTTAACAAGTTTTCAAACCAAAAAAAAAAAATGTTTACTAAAAGTAGGGTTGTAAGGAAAGCTTATGTTTTTTGGTTAGGGAAACTCTAATATTTAATAAAAAATTTAAACAAGTTGTAGTGTTTGATATAAAGTAAAAAGTACCATACGGTACAAAAAAACTACCAGGTTTTTCTGGTACTTTTTGAACTTTTTTTGTGGATTTCTTTAAGCATGAAAAGATACTCATTCATTTTAATATTTTTTTAAGGAAAATTCTGATACATAAATTTTTGGATTTTCTAGTGGTACTTTTTAAAATTTCTGGTACTTTATGAAATTTTGAGGGTTTTTTAACTTTTTGCATTTTTTAGTGGAATTTTATTGCTAGTTTTAGTTGTTTTCTAAGCATGGCAAATTTCTATCAAGCTTTATTATTCTTTTCTTAATTCCAAATTTAACAAATACCTAAAATTTTTGAACTTTCTTGTGGTACTTTTTGAGCATTTCGAATACGTTTTGATTTTTGTTGGTTCTTTTTTGATGTATACAATATGAACAGTAACAACTAGTCGTTTGATTATTTATAAATTACGACCAGACTAAACCCCTAAACTTATTAGACTTATGTGTGGTACTTTTTTTAGAATTCCTGGTACTTTTTGGAGTTTTTTTTTTGGATTCGTGCTTGTGATTCATCTTCTACTTTCTGGTACTTGTAATAAAAATGTTTAATTTTGTGTAAGGAAAACTTTTACATTTAATAAAAAAAAAACGGGAAAATCGAAGTATTAAAGTGTATTAAAGTATTAAAGAGTACGTACTAAAAAGACACCGACCATTTCCTAGTTTTTTCATGAAACATGCCTAAAATACGATTTTCATTGGTTTTTCTTGTGGTACCTTTTGAGTATTTCCGGTACTTTTTCAATTTTGTTGATTTTTGCTAAAGCATAAACGAATTTTCAGTCCATAATGCTTTAACTTTTTCCATTTTTTAGAAGTACTTTTTGAGATTTCTGGTACTTTTTGAAATTTTAAGGTTTTTTAACTTTTTTCATTTCCCAAGCATGAAAAGTTTTTAGTAAATTCGGTTATTCGTTCTGAAGGCTAAATTTAATAAAATCTTTGAATTTTCTTGTGGTACTTTTGAGTATTTCTAGTACCTTTTTATTTTCTAGTAATTTTTGATTTCCTAGTACTTTTTGATTTTCTAGTACTTTTTGATTTTCTAGTACTTTTTGATTTTTTTCTTTCTGGTTCTTTTTAAGAGTTCTTGGTACTTTTTGGAATTTTTATTGATTTTGTAAGTTTCAAAAAGCTTAAACATTTCTGCAGAATTCAAAACATTATTTTTTTGGATGTTTGTTTGGTACTTTTTGATCATTTGTAGTACTCGTTTATATTTACAGTTTTTTTTTATCATTTCTGGTACTTTTAATGAAAGTGTGTGATTTTTTGTTAAGAAAACTGTTGTATTCAATAAAAAAAACTGGGACAATTCGAAGTATGTAACACAGAACGTACCAAAAAGCACAGATTATATCCCAGCCTTTCATGAAACTAAAATATCGCTTTTCATTGGATTCTCTTGTGGTACCTTTGGAGTATTTCTGGTACTTTTTTCAATTTTGTTGATTTTTGCTAAAGCATAAACGAATTTTCAGTCCATAATGCTTTAACTTTTTCCATTTTTTAGTGGTACTTTTTAAGATTTTTGGTACTTTTTGAAATTTTAAGGTTTTTTTTACTTTTTTCATTTCCCAAGCATGAAAAGTTTTTAGTAAATTCGGTTATTCGTTCTGAAGGCTAAATTTAATAAAATCTTTGAATTTTCTTATGGTATTTTTGAGTATTTCTAGAACTTTTTGATTTCCTGGTACTTTTTGATTTTCTAGTACTTTTGGATTATTTTCTTTCTGGTTCTTTTTAAGAGTTCTTAGTATTTTTTGGATGCTTTATTGAATTTGTAAGTTTCTAAAAGTTTAAACATTTCTGCAGAATTCAAAACATTAACTTTTTGGATGTTTTTGTGGTACTTTTTGATCATTTGTAGTATTCGTTTATATTTTCAGTTTTTTTTTATCATTTCTGGTACTTTTAATGAAAGTGTGAGATTTTTTGTTAAGAAAACTGTTATATTTAATAAAAAACTGGGACAATTCGAAGTATGTAACACAGAACGTACCAAAAAGCACAGATCATATCCCAGCCTTTAATGAAACACGCCTAAAAATCCGATTTTTATTGGTTTCTCTTGTGGTACCTTTTTAGTATTTCTGGTACTTTTTTAAATTTTGTTGATTTTTGCTAAAGAATAAACGAATTTTCAGTCCATAATGCTTTAACTTTTTCCATTTTTTAGTGGTACTTTTTGAGATTTCTGGTACTTTTTGAGATTTCTGGTACTTTTTGAAATTTTAAGGTTTTTTAACTTTTTTCATTTCCCAAGCATGAAAAGGTTTTACTAAATTCGGTTATTCGTTCTGAAGGCTAAATTTAATAAAATCTTTGAATTTTCTTGTGGTACTTTTGAGTATTTCTAGAACTTTTTGATTTCCTAGTACTTTTTGATTTTCTAGTACTTTTTGATTTTTTCTTTTTGGTTCTTTTTAAGAGTTGTTGGTACTCTTTGGAATTTTTATTGGTTTTGTAAGTTTCTAAAAGTTTAAAAATTTATGCAGAATTTAAAACATTAACTTTTTGGATGTTTGTGTGGTACTTTTTTATCATTTGTAGTACTTGTTTATATTTTCAGTTTTTTTTTTATCATTTCTGGTACTTTTAATGAAAGTGTGTGATTTTTTGTTAGGGAAACGGTTATATTTAATAAAAAAACTGGAAGTATAACAGAACGTACCAAAAAGCACAGATCATATCCCAGCCTTTAATGAAATATGCCTAAAACATCGATTTTCATTGGATTCTCTTGTGGTACTTTTTGAGTATTCCTGGTACTTCTTTTTAAATTTTGTTGATTTTTTCTAAAGCATAAACAAATTTTCAGTCCATAATGCTTTAAATTTTTCCATTTTTTAGTGGTACCTTTTTCTTGTACTTTTTGAAATTTTAAGGTTTTTTAACTTTTTTCATTTCCCAAACATGAAAAGTTTTTAGTAAATTCGGTTATTCGTTCTTAAGGCTTAATTTAATAAAATCTTTGAATTTTTTTGTGCTACTTTTGAGTATTTCTAGTATTTTTTGATTTCTTAGTACTTTTTGATTTTCTAGTACTTTTTGATTTTCTAATACTTTTTGATTTTTTTCTTTTTGGCTCTTTTTAAGAGTTCTTGGTACTTCTTGGAATTTTTATTGATTTTGAAAGTTTCTAAAAGTTTAAACATTCCAGCATGTGATTCATAGGCAGAATCCAACACATCAACCTTTTGGATTTTTGATTTTCTAGTACTTTTTGATTTTTTTCTTTCTGGTTCTTTTTAAGAGTTCTTGGCACTTTTTGGAATTTTTATTGATTTTGTAAGTTTCTAGAAGTTTAAACATTTCTACAGAATTCAAAACATCAACTTTTTGGATGTTTGTGTGATACTTTTTCATCATTTGTAGTACTCGTTTATATTTTCATTTTTTTTTTTCATCATTTCTTGTACTTTTAATGACAGTGTGTGATTTTTTGTTAGGAAAACTCTTATATTTAAAAAAAAAAAACCGGACAAAACGAAGTATTTAACTCAAAGGCACATCCCATTTTCTAGCGTTTCATGAAACATGCCTAAAATACGATTTTCATTGGTTTCTCTTGTGGTACCTTTTGAGTATTTCTGATACTTTTTTCAATTTTGTTGATTTTTGCTAAAGCATAAACGAATTTTCAGTCCATAATGCTTTAACTTTTTCCATTTTTTTAGTGGTACTTTTTGAGATTTCTGGTACTTTTTGAAATTTTAAGGTTTTTTAACTTTTTTCATTTCCCAAGCATGAAGAGTTTTTAGTAAATTCGGTTATTCGTTCTGAAGGCTAAATTTAATAAAATCTTTGAATTTTCTTGTGGTACTTTTGAGTATTTCTAGTTCTTTTTGATTTCCTTGTACTTTTTGATTTTCTATTACTTTTTGATTTTTTTCTTTCTGGTTCTTTTTAAGAGTTCTTGGTACTTTTTGGAATTTTTATTGATTTTGTAAGTTTCTAAAAGTTTAAACATTTCTGCAGAATTCAAAACATTAACTTTTTGGATGTTTGTGTGGTACTTTTTGATCATTTGTAGTACTCGTTTATATTTTCAGTTTTTTTTTATCATTTCTGGTACTTTTAATGAAAGTGTGTGATTTTTTTGTTAGGAAAACTGTTATATTTAATAAAAAAAACTGGACAAAACGGAGTGTTTAACCCAGTACGTTTTAAAAAGGCACAGCCCATTTTCTAGCGTTTCATAAAACATGCCTAAAAATCCGATTTTCATTGGTTTCTCTTTCTGGTACTTTTTTAAATTTTGTTGATTTTTGCTAAAGCATAAACGAATTTTCAGTCCATAATGCTTTAACTTTTCCATTTTTTAGTGGTACTTTTTGAGTTTTCTGGTACTTTTTGAGATTTTTGGTACTTTTTGAAATTATAAGGTTTTTTAACTTTTTTATTTCCCAAGCATGAAAAGTTTTTGGTAAATTCGGTTATTCGTTCTGAAGGCTAAATTTAATAAATTATATATAATATTACTTTTGGATTATTTTCTTCTGGTTCTTTTTAAGAGTTCTTGGTACTTTTTGGAATTTTTTATTGATTTTGTAAGTTTTTAAAAGTTTAAACATGTCTGCAGAATTCAAAGCATTAACTTTTTGGATGTTTGTAAGGCACTTTTTGATCATTTGTTGTACTTGTTTATATTTTCAGTTTTTTTTATCATTGCTGGTACTTTTAATGAAAGTGTGTGATTTTTTGTTAGGGAAACTGTTATATTTAATAAAAAAAAAAAACTGGGACAATTCGAAGTATGTAACACAGAACGTACCAAAAAGCACAGATCATATCCCAGCCTTTAATGAAACATGCCTAAAACTCTCATTTTCATTGGTTTCTCTTGTGGTACCTTTTGAGTATTTCTGGTACTTTTTTCACTTTTGTTGATTTTTGCTTAAACGAATTTTCAGTCCAAAATGCTTTAACTTTTTCCATGTTTTAGTGGTACTTTTTGAGGTTTCTGGTACTTTTTCAAATTTTAAAGTTTTTTAACTTTTTTCATTTCCCAAGCATAAAAAGTTTTTAGTAAAGTTTTTATTCGTTCTGAAGGCTAAATTTAATAAAATCTTTGAATTTTCTTGTGGTACTTTTGAGTATTACTAGTACTTTTTGATTTCCTAGTACTTTTTGATTTTCTAGTACTTTTTGATTTTCTAGTACTTTTTGATTTTTTTCTTTTTGGTTCTTTTTAAGAGTTCTTGGTACTTCTTGGAATTTTTATTGATTTTATATGTTTCTAAAAGTTTAAACATTTCTGCAGAATTCAAAACATTAACTTTTTGGATGTTTGTGTGGTACTTTTTGATCATTTGTAGTACTCGTTTATATTTTCAGTTTTTTTTATCATTTCTGGTACTTTTAATGAAAGTGTTTGATTTTTTGTTAGGAAAACTCTTATATTTAATAAAACTGGGACAATTCGAAGTATGTAACACAGAACGTACTAAAAAGGCACCGCCCATTTCCTAGTTTTTTCATGAAACATGCCTAAAATACGATTTTCATTGGTTTTTCTTGTGGTACCTTTTGAGTATTTCTGGTACTTTTTTCAATTTTGTTGATTTCTGCTAAAGCATAAACGAATTTTCAATCCATAACCTTTTTTCATTTTTTAGTGGTACTTTTTGAGATTTCTGGTACTTTTTGAAATTTTAAGGTTTTTTAACTTTTTTCATTTCCCAAGCATAAAAAGTTTTTAGTAAATTCGATTATTCGTTCTGAAGACTAAATTTAATAAAATCTTTGAATTTTCTTGTGGTACTTTTAAGTGAGTACTTTTTGATTTTCTAGTACTTTTTGATTTATTGCTTTCTAATACTTTTTAAGAGTTCTTGGTATTTTTTGAAATTTTTGTGTGATTTTTTGCTAGGGAAACTGTTATATTTAACACAGAACGTACCAAAAAGCACAGATCAAATCCCAGTTTTATTCTGTACTTTTTGATTATTTTTGGTACCTTTTGTATTTTGATGTGAGTTCTCTATTTGGTATTTTTCAAAATAAGATATTACTAGCCCATTTGATTATTTTTCTCTCAAAGTCAAACTTCTCACTTTAAGTTTTTGCTTTTTTTTTTGTGGTACTTTTTGAATATCTGTTACTTATTTTGGTGGGTTTCCAAAATCATAACAAATAACAAGGCCGTATTTAACACTGAAGGCCGTATTTAACACTTCAACATTTTTTAAATTTTTTTTGGCGGTACTTTTTGAATATTTTTGGTACTTTTTGGATATTTTTGGTACTTTTTGGATATTTGTTAGTTCTTTGTAGGACTTCTGAAAGCATGTGAAATAATTATGATTCCTTTAATGCAGAATTTAACGGTTTAACAATTTGAATTTTCTTGTGGTACTTTTTGAGTGTTTTGGTACTTTTTGGATATTTGTTAGTTCTTTGTAGGACTTCTGAAAGCATATGAAATAATTATGATTCTTTTAATGCAGAATTTAACGGTTTAACAATTTGAATTTTTTTGTGGTACTTTTTGATTGTTTTTGGTACCTTAAGCATTTTGTTGATTATTGTTGTCAGTTTACTAAAGCATGAGAGGTAACTAGTCCATTTGGATTTTTTTTCTCTTCTTATTTTCTTCTTATCTTATTTTTTTTTTGATTATTTTTCTATCAAAGGCAAACTTCTCACTTTAAGTTTTTTTTTTTGTGGTACTTTTTGAATATTTCTTGTCCTTTTTTTTTTTGGATATTTGTTAGTTATTTTGGTGGGTTTCTAAAATCATAAAAAATAACAAGTAAATTTAAATATTTTTCTCTGAAGACCGAATTTAATACTAAACATTTTTTAAATTTTTTTGGCGGTACATTTTGAATATTTTTGGTGCTTTTTGGATATTTGTTAGTTCTTTTGTAGGAATTCTGAAAGCATGAAATATAGCTAGCCAATTTGATTATTTGTTATTACTATAAACATTTATCAACCATACCCTAGTAATTTTTCCACTTACAAGGAATATCCCTCTGTGGCATACACTGATTTTGATAAAATTTGAAATGACCAAAGATGTGTTGTTATTAAATTTCCAGTATTTCTAAACTTAAAATCTTCCCTGGTTAGAAAACCTTCTTTTGCTAAATTTATGTTTTGACAAAATATTTTCTTTCAAGTTTATTTTTGTTAAATAATTACTTGTTTAAAGTATCATTTGTCCATAAAATCTTGTACATTTATTAAAAAAAAAAAATTGTTTACATTTTTTTTGTGACATTTGTTAAAAACTTTCATTTATTTTTTTTTTGTTTGTTTACAGAGAAAAAACTTTTTACAAAAAAATAAAATTTATTACATTTTTGTGTAAATTCTTAAAAAAACATAATTTAAATTTTTAGCATAAAATTTGTTATCAAGTGTTACAAAAATATGTTAAAACTACACTTACACTTACACCTACATCATCTACTAAATATCTTAAATTTCTTGTTTGTGTTTCAAAGAATTATATAATTGAAAAGTTTTTGTTTTTTTTTGGTTTTGTGTTTGATGGTGTTAACTTTTGACTAAGTTTTGAAATTTAAAATTAACTTTAATACTAATTTAATTTATATGTTTGTGGTTTTCAAAAGGTAGATTTTGTTTAAAGAATTTATGGGTTTAAAGGTCTCTTAAAAATTCTTCTTAATTCTTAACTCTTTTATATAAAATTATGGTTAATTATAAAAAAATATATATAGTTTTTTTTTTGGGGTTGTTTTTAATAACGTTGTTTATCAATGTGAGGAAATTTGTAACTGTAGGGAAGAAAATGAAAATGAAAATTTGTGTGTCAATTTAATGAAAAGTATTTTTTTTTTTATAAAAATAGTAGTGGTATTCATAATGTATTGCTATTATGGTGATACATTAAATAAAATACAATTTTAATGTGCTTGACTTACTTATCAGTTATAACGTCGATTGTGAAATATCGGTCTAGGACTATCCTTGTATGATTTTAATATATTCTAGCTTTCTTTTGAAATTTTCTAACATTTCTTTGGTAAGAATTTCTTCTACACTCAAGAATTCCTAGTAGTTTTAAAAGATTTTTACCAATAATTTTGTAATTTTACAAGCTTTTTACCAATAAAATATAAATTTACAATTTTTATGACGCGATAAAACTTACAAGTAGGTTTCGTAACTTTGCTAAATTTTTTGCTATCTCCTATTTTAAGAGAATTTCTAGTAAAAATTACAAACTTTATTGTAATTTTACAAGATTTTTACCAATAAAGTTGTAAATTTACAACTTTTTTGGCACAATAAAACTGACAAGGAATTCTCGTAAATTTACTAATTTTTTTTTTTAACATGATAATATTTTTAGGCTGGTGTCTAATTTTAAAAAAAGTTGCAGGACGCCACCTCAGTTTGACTATATAAGCTAACAATTAATGAAAAAGAAAACAAGAATTGAACTAAAACACCTCAGTTCAACCGAGCAGTTGACCGAACCCCCTCCAAATTTAAAGAAATTAAGTACAGATGTTTACTTTAACAAAAAAGATATTTTGCCAATTTTTCAGGCTTCTGGTCATTCCAGTATTCGAGATATGCGGTCTTGAAAATTAACAAAATCGTATATATTTGACAAAAGTGTTCTGAGATAAATAAAGATAACTCGAAAAGTAATAACAATACAGGTCTCAGTCAGGTTGCAAATAATTGGTAATTAGACAGCCTTTAAAATAGCATTCCCCAAGATTTTTTTTGAAAAAGGTCAAAGGTCATTGGTTTTAACCCTAATTTTTGGAGAGCTATATCTCAAAAAACGATATTTTTAAAATTTTGGAAAAAATATATGTGGTTAAGAATTACATATACTACTTAAGTTTAAATTTTCAGGATGGAGACTTCATTGGAACATTTTATATTAATAGAAACGTTGTGACAGGAAAGAAAAAGCGGTGTAATTTCCCTTAAAAAAAAATATATTTTTTTTGTCTTTGAAATTCTGGTACCAAAATCCATTTTTCGGAATGATTTTGACGTGCTGAGTCCAAATATGACCTTTGAACTAGCCTATCGCTATTACTTTTCAAAATATATGCACCTAAATTTTCAAAAAACCACAGCAATAGCGTTTTAGCAATTTTCACATATTTATGTGCAGATATCTCGAAAACTGGTAGCGATAGGCCAGTTCAAAGGTCATATTTGGACTCAGCACGTCAAAAACATTCAGAAAAATGAATTTTGTTACCAGAATTTCAAAGTCAAAAAAAAAAATTTTTTTTCTAAGGGAAATTACACAGCTTTTTCTTTCCTGTCACATCGTTTCTATTAATATAAAATGTTCCAATGAAGTCTCCATCCTGAAAATTTAAACTTAAGTAGTATAGATGATTCTTAATCACATATATTTTTTCCAAAATTTTAAAAATACCGTTTTTGAGATATAGCTCTCCAAAAATTAAGGCTAAAACCAATGACCTTTTCCAAAAAAGGTCATAAAATGGCATTCTTGGGGAATGCCATTTTAAAGGCTGTCTAATTACCTATTATTTGCGATCTGACTGAGACGTGTATTGTAATTACTTTTCGAGTTATCTTTATTTATCTCAGAACACTTTTGTCCAATATATACGATTTTGCCAATTTTCAAGACCCCATATCTCGGGAAGAAAAAGTACCAGAAGTCCAAAATTTTGGCACTATGATTTTTTTGTAAGGGCCCAACAATATTCCAGGTTTCATCAAATTCGAAAGGGGTAAGGTCAAAAATGCTACTTTTTTTCGGTTGAATTGAGGTGTTTTAACTCAATTACTATTTTTATTTTCTTAAAACAAAAAACTTTAATAACTTGGGTTTGTAAATTGGATAATAATTCACCTCGTGGTGAATAAAACAGTTTTTCACCAGCTGGTGAATAAAAAGTAACATAAGCCCTGTTTTCGCATAACCGTATATAAGCTTACCCATAAAAATTTAAAATTATCCACGCTTATTTTTTACCATATAATTATCGGCGGTAAAATTAAGCTTCGATAAAAAATAATGCCAAGTTCACATTTTCATTGGAATGACAAAGACACAAACCTGTTTCTTTGTTAATAGCAAATACAAAAACCTTTTTCACAGAAGTGATGCCAAGTAAATTTTGTTAAACGTGGATGAGTTTTCGGTTAATCGGTTAATGTTAGCATGCATACGGTTGTGCGAAAACAGGGCTATAATTATTTTCAACAAAAAAATTCTTTTTTATCATCAATTTTTTTTTTCCTCAAATTTTTTTTCATAAATTTTTTTTTCATCATTTTTCTTTCATCAATTTTTTTTTAATAAATTTTTTTTCATCAAATTTTTTTTCATCTAATTTTTTTTTTTTCACCAATTTTTTTTTTTCATCAAATTTTTTTTTCACCAAATTTTTTTTTCATCAAAGTTTTTTTTTCATAAAATTTTTTTTTCATCAATATTTTTTTTCATCAAATTTTTTTTTCATCAAATTTTTTTTTCATAAATTTTTTTTTATCAAATTTTTTTTCATCACTTTTTTTTTTGTCATCAAATTTTTTTTTCATAAAATTTTTTTTTCATCAAACTTTTTATACCCTCCACTCTAGTGATAGAGGGTATATATAAGCTCATCAATTTTTTTTTTAATCAATTTTTTTTCATCAAATTTTTTTTCATCTAATTTTTTTTTTTTATCAAATTTTTTTTTCATCACTTTTTTTTGTCATCAAATTTTTTTTTCATAATTTTTTTTTTTTTCATCAAACTTTTTTTCATCATTTTTGTTTTTTTATCAATTTTTTTTTTCATCAATATTTTTTTTCATCAAATTTTTTTTTCATCAAATTTTTTTTTTCATCAATTTTTTTTTTCATAAATTTTTTTTTTTCATCAATTTTTTTTTCATCATTTTTTTTTCATCAATTTTTTTTTTCATCAATATTTTTTTTCATCAAATTTTTTTTTCATAAAATTTTTTTTTATCAAATTTTTTTTTCATCACTTTTTTTTTGTCATCAAATTTTTTTTTTCATCAAACTTTTTATACCCTCCACTCTAGTGATAGAGGGTATATATAAGTTTGACATTCCGTTTGTAACACCTCGAAATATTGGTCTAGGACCCCATAAAGTATATATATTTATGAGATCCTCGATCGATTTTAAGTCGATTTAGCGATGTCCGTCCGTCCGTCCGTCCGTCCGTCCGTCCGTCTGTCTGTCTGTCCGTAGAAAACACGCTATTTTTTGAAAGACTTTACAGAGGCTACTGAAGTTGGGCATATATGTTTGTCATTTACCTGGTCAGGTTGGTATTGCAATCCAGCCAAATCGGTCCAGTGGTTCAAAAGTTATGAGCAAAAGAGTAAATTTCGGCAAGGGTGTTTCGCGAATTTACGAGATAAAACACACGGTAACTTTCGAACGGCATTTCTGAGGGTACTGAAGTATGGCATATATATTTGCCGTTCCTCTGGTCCAGTTCGTTTTAAATTTCAGCTAAATCGGTCCAGTGGTTCAAAAGTTATTAGCAAAACCGTGAATTTCAGATTAGCTTCACCTTAAATTCACGTGTTGAAAACCCGTTAAACCTGTTTTAAAAACATTGGTAAGTCACAAAAATATTTTACAACGTATTTTTATCACTCAAAATTATTTTTATACCAAAACAAAAAAAATACACTCGAAAAAAATTTTACACTCTAAAAAAATTTTACACAAAAAAAATTTTACACCCAAAAAAAAAAATTAGTATTTTTTTTTCAAAAATTACTAAAAATTTTTTTTTTTCACAAAATAAAATATTTCTAATCAAAACTGTTATTTTTTTCACGTTAGAAAATTTACTATGACTTAAAATGGGCATTGTGGAGGGTATTCATAGATTCGGCCAAGTCGAATATAACTTTTCTACTTGTTTTTTTTTTTTCATTATTTTTGTTTTTTATCAATTTTTTTTTTTCATCAATATTTTTTTTCATCAAAATTTTTTTTTTCATCAAATTTTTTTTCATCAATTTTTTTTCATCAATTTTTTTTTTCATCAATTTTTTTTTTTCATAATTTTTTTTTTCATCAATTTTTTTTTCATCAATTTTTTTTTTTGAATAATTTTTTTTTCATCAATTTTTTTTTTTTAATTTTTTTTTATCATATTGTTTTTTATCATTTTGTTTTTATCAAATTTTTTATTATCAATTTTTTGCTCACCAAAAATTTTTTTTTTTTTCATCAATTTTTTTTTTTAAATCAAAAAATTTTTCTTTTCATCAAAGAAATTCATCAAAATTTTTTTTTCATCAAAAATTTTGGGTTCATTAAATTTTTGTTAACATAATTTTGCTTTTCGTGAAAAAAAATCATGTTTTTTTTACAAACGCTACTTTTTTACCAAGTCTAAGCTTTTCGCATAAAAATTTCCATTTGTTTATCAAATGTACATAAAACAAGTGAGAGTGTTATATTCTTTGGTGCCGAATTTTGTATACTCTCTAAAATGTAAAAACACTTTTTTGCACTTATTTTTGCACTCACTTACGAAATGTACAGCTCTTTTGGTTTTTTAATGGGGTCCTCCACTGATATTTCAATTCGTTTTGCATAGAATAGCAATGTAAAATTAAATTTTTTTTTTTGTCTAAAAAAAACTTTGCTTTGGCAAGTACACCCAAATCTTCCGCAAAATATTATCATGATTTATTGTTTTGGACAAGAGAACAAAATTCCCAGGCATTTTTGTTAAAATTTTTGAACATTTTTTTTTTAACTTTCCTCTAAATATGGTCCTTTAGAAAAAAGCTGATAAATTCTGATAAAATCCAGTCCACTGTACCCTACTTTCATTCTTCATTTTGTGTTAAATATAATAAGCTGTTCCAGATCCAGCCCGCCTACATTATGAATACCACTAGTGTTTTTTTCTTTTTTTAAAGTGCAGTGCTCTGACATTAAAGTGCTATTTTATTTTATACTTACATTTCTTTTATATAGTTTCTTCTTTTTAAATTTTCTTGGAAAATTTTTTAAAGTTACGAAAATCTCTTTTTAAAAAAAAAAAAATGTTTTTGTGCTTTTTTTTTTTTTTTGTTTTCATAGTTGCGTACATTGTTAACAATATAAAAATTGTATTTACAGTTTAATTAGTATTTTACATATTTAAAACATACTTGAACAATATGTATAAATATTATTTTTTTTTTTCTAAAAAGTTTTTGCAAAAGAAATATTATAAAAAAAAACCCACTATGCGATAATTAAAATGTGAAACGACCTGTTTAAAATAATCTCTTATGAATGAGTTAGGAAAAAAAGGGTAAAATTATGATTATTTTCTTTTGTTTCTTTGTTTACAAATGAACTTAACAACTTGAATCCACTTAGCTGCATTTAAAAGTATTTAATTTAGTTTAAAGGGTTCTTAAATAAAATAAAAAAAATTAAATGATTTTTTTAGTACATAAATTTTCCAGATAAATGGATTAAAAAAAATTTAGTTTTTTATGAAAACTCAGAAAAAAACTATTAAAAACTAATAAAAAAAAGTTAAATTCGACTGGTATAAAAGCCTTTTCGTATAGAAAAAGTCTCAGATTTTGAAACCTTTTTTGTATAGAAACAGCTTATGATCCCAAAATATTTTTTTTATAGAAAAATTCTCAGATTTTAAAACAAGTATAAAAGTTAAACTCAACTTGGCCGAATCTATGAATACCCTCCACAATGCCCTTTTAAATGGATAGTAAATTTTTTAATGTAAAAAAAATTAACAATTTTGATTAGAAATATTTTATTTTGAGTAAAAAACTTTTTTTTTGTCATTCTTGTACAAAAAAAAAATAATTTACTAATTTTTTTTTTTGAGTGTAACATTTTTTTCGAGTGTAATTTTTTTTTTAGTGTGAAAATATTTCTGAGTGACAAAAATACTCTATAAAGTAATTTTGTGGCTAATAATTTAAAACTCGGGGTTTTCAACACGTGAATTTAATGTGAAACCAATCTGAAACTCAGGGTTTTGCTTATAACTTTGGAACCGCTGAACCGATTTCGCTGGATTGCAATACCAACCTGACCAGGTAAATGCCCAACATGTATGTCAAACTTCAGGAGCCTCCGTAAAGTCTTTCAAAAGTTAGCGTGTTTTTAACAGACAGACAGACGGACGGACGGACATCGCTAGATCGTTTTAAAATCGATCGAGGATCATGAATATAAACACTTTATGGGGTCTTAGACCAATATTTCGAGGTGTTACAAACGGAATGACAAACTTATATATACCCCCTATCAGTGGCGGGTACAGCTTTTGGGTCTGGGGGGGGAAAATTTTTTTACTTCGAAAAAAAATCATAAATTTGTTGACGAGCAAAAACAAGGGATACGTGTTTTTTACCAAAAAAAAAAAAGTGATGGGAAAGCTATAAAATCATCAAATTTATTAGTTTTTGCAGAATAAGGTTTGTTTTTCATGATCATATTTCGTTTAGATAATTTTTTTTTATTTGTTTTAAAAGAAAATTGTATATTTTTCGTATACATAAGAAGAGAATTTTTTAATAGAAGAAATTCTTCCTACATAGAAAACATCAGATGTTGAGACATTTTTCGTGAAAAAATTATTTTTTATAGGGAAAATGTCTCAGAATATAAGAATAAATGTTTTAGAATCTGAGACTATTTTTGTATAGAAAAATTTTCGGATTTTTAAAAGAAATTTAAAAGAAAATTGTATATTTTTCGCATACATAAGAAGAGTCTAAATCTGAGAATTTAATAGAAGAAATTCTTCCTACATAGATTTTAAGACATTTTTCGTGAAATTTTTTTTTTATAGGGAACATGTCTCAGAATATAAGACTTCTTCTGAGACATTTTACTATAGAAAAAGTCTCATATTATAAAGCATTACTGAGACATTTTTCCTATAGAGAGGTCTCTGATTATTAAATTTGTTTCGTACTGAAAAAATTTTAGATTCTGAGACCTTTTTTCTATAGAAAAAGTCTTAGATTCTTTGACCTTTTTCGAATAGAAAAAGTCTCAGATTCTAAGAGCTTTTTCCTAAAGAAAAAGTTTCAAATTCTGTGATCTTATTCCTATAGAATAAGGCTCAGATTCTCACACATTTTTCCTAAGGAAAAAGTCTCAGATTCTGAAAGCTTTTTCTTATATAGAAAAAGTTTAAAATTCTAAAAAGTTTTTCTCTAAAGAAAAAGTGTCAGATTCTGAGACCTTTTTCTGATTCTGAAATCTTTTCCGATTCTAAGACACTTTTCCTATAGAAAAAGTCCTAGATTCGGAAATGTTTTTCCTATACAAAACGTCTCAGACTTAAGGACCTTTTTCCTATAGAATGGTCACAGATTCTAAGACCTGTTTCCTATAGAAAAAGTCTAAGATTTTGAGACATTTTTCTGAGATTCTGAGACCTTATTTATATAAAAAAAGTCTTAGATTCTAAACCTTTTTCCCGTTGAAAAAGTCTCAGATTCTGCGATCTTCTACCAATTCAGTTAGTTTCAACTTCTGAGACTATTTTTCAACAATAAAAAGTCTCAGACTTTGAGACCTTTTTCTTTTTAAAAAAAGACTCAGATTCTGAGACATTTTTCCTTAAAATAAATTTCAAATTCAGAAATTCTGAGACTTTTTCCCATAGAAAAATTCTTCTGCGACCTTTTCCTAAATAAGTTTTGAGACCTTTTTCACATAAAAAAGTCTCAGATTCCGAAAATTTTTTCTTTAGAAAAAGTTTATTCTTTAGAAAAAAAAATTTAAAATAGTTTTACAAATGTAAGTTCGACTATCAACATTTTTAAGATTTTAAGATATTTTTTTATTGATATGTAGAAGACAAACACTTTTATATAAACCAAATTAAGATCATGTAACATTCTAAACAAAAAAAGCATATTCTAAGTAATTTGTTTATGCAAAAATTCATAATAAGATTGATAGATATTTTTCACAGAAAATTTTCAGATTGATTCACTTTTTCCTTAAAAAATTTTCCCTTTTAAAATTTTCAGATTTTTTTCTATGAAAAATTTTTGGACTTCGAAAGTTTTTTAGAAAATTTCCTTCTTTCTTTTTTTCTTTCCTTTCCTTTCCTTTCCTTTCCTTTCTTTTTTTTTTTTTTCTTCTTTTTTCTTTCTTTCCTTTTTTTTCCTTTTCGAAATTCGGTCTGGGGGGGGAAATTTCCCCTTTTTCCCCCCCCTTGTACCCGCGCATGCCCCCTATCAATATAGTGGAGGGTATAAAAAAGTTAAATTCGACTTGTATAAAAGCCTTTTCGTAAAAAAAAAGTTTCAAATTCTGAAAACTTTTTTGTATAGAAACAGCCTAGGATCCCGAAATATTTTTTTATAGAAAAAGTCTCAGCTTTTAGAACATTTTTTATATAAAAAAAAATTATATAAAAAAAGTGTCAAATTGTGAGACATTTTTCGTATAGAAAAAGTCTCAGCTTCTGAGACATTCTTCTTATAGAAAAAGTCTCAGATTGTGAGACATTTTTCTTATAGAAAAAGTCTCAGATTGTGATACATTTTTCTTATAGAAAGTCTCAGATTCTGAGACATTTTTCGTATAGAAAAAGTCTCAAATTCTAAGAAATTTTTTGTATAGAAAAAGTCTCAGATTCTGAGACATTTTTCTTATAGAAAAAGTCTCAGATTCTGAGACATTTTTCTTATAGAAAAAGTCTCAGATTCTGAGACATTTTTCTTATAGAAAAAGTCTCAGATTCTGAGACATTTTTCTTATAGAAAAAGTCTCAGATTCTGAGACATTTTTCTTATAGAAAAAGTCTCAGATTCTGAGACATTTTTCTTATAGAAAAAGTCTCAGATTCTGAGACATTTTTCTTATAGAAAAAGTCTCAGATTCTGAGACATTTTTCTTATAGAAAAAGTCTCAGATTCTGAGACATTTTTCTTATAGAAAAAGTCTCAGATTCTGAGACATTTTTCTTATAGAAAAAGTCTCAGATTCTGAGACATTTTTCTTATAGAAAAAGTCTCAGATTCTGAGACATTTTTCTTATAGAAAAAGTCTCAGATTGTGAGACATTTTTCTTAACGAAAAAATCTCAGATTCTGAGACATTTTTCGTTTAGAAAAAGTCTTACATTCTGTTTCATTTTCTGAAAAAGTCTCAGATTCTGACACATTTTTCTTATAGAAAAAGTCTCAGATTCTGACACATTTTTCGTATAGAAAAAGTCTCAGATTCTGAGACATTTTTCTTATAGAAAAAGTCGCAGATTCTTAGACATTTATCTTATAGAAAAAGTCACAGATTCTGAGAAATTTATCGTTTGAAAACTTTTTTTTTTTTAGATTTTCCCAATTTGTTTAAAGTTTTTAGTACCTTTCGAAAACTCCTTCGTGGTAAATTTTCAGATTTTTTTGATGACCCGTTCAAAAGATATCGAATTTTTAAAAATTGGTAGTTTGTTCATTTACTCAAACTTCTTTTACTCATTACTTCTTCAATATTGGTCTAAATTTTTTTTTTTTTTTAATTTTTATTTTTTTACGTACTTTTTAAAAAAAGATCCCAAAAAATTCTTAAAAACGCTCTAGTATGCGATTTTTAAGTTTCAAAATTTAAATCTAATTTTTTAAAATATTGTGCTCTTCGATTTTTTTGAAATTTTTTTTGCGTAAAACTTCTATCGATTCTACAAAGTTTTTGCCCATGAGGATCGTGGATAACGATTATTACTATTTTTTAAAATTTTTTGAAAAAATTTTATTGTAATTTTCCAATCTTAAAATCATTTCTACTGCTCCAATGGTGCGTCATAGGGGGGTCATTTATAAGACCGACCCCAATTAATTTATACGTCTTAATATTTCTTTGGAACAAACTAATACCCTATCTCCAATTTCTAAGGGGCTCCCACATAAATCGAAATTTTTAAAAATTTGCTACAACCGCTCTAATTGCCCTAAAAGGTCCACTAGAGCAATAAATTATATGACCGACCCACAATATTTTTTTAGTCCAAACATTTTCTCTGAACACACCTACCTTCTATCTCTAATTGTTAAGGCGGTCCCCATACAATTTTTTTTTTATTTTTTGTAATTTTGTTTTATTTAATCAGCTTCTACCGGTCTAATAGTACAACCGAGAGGGGTCTTTAGTGAGGCAGACTCCCATTTATTTTTACCCTCCAACATTTTTGTAAAACATACCTACGCCCTAAATCTACTCCCTAAGTGGGCTTCCATTCAAAATTACATTTTTATTAAATTTGCTCCAACTGTTATTTGTATGGGAGCCTACTTAGGGAGTGGAGATAGTGCGTAGGTTTGTTTTAAAAAAATGTTGTAGGGTAAAACTAAATGGGGGTCGGTTTCTCTAATGACCCCTCTTGTGGACGCACCATTGGACAGGTAGAAGCTGATTAAATAAAACAAATTTACAAAAAAATAAAAAAAATTGTATGGGGACCGCCTTAACAGTTAAAGATAGAGGGTAGGTGTGTTCAGAGAAAATGTTTGGACAAAAAAAAAATTGTGAGTCGGTCATACATTTTGTTGCTCTATGGGCACTATTAGGGCAGTTAGAGCGGTTGGAGCAAATTTTAAAAAAATTCGTTTTGTGTGGGAGCCCCTTAGGAATTGGAGATTGGGTATTAGTTTGTTCAAAAGAAATGTAAAGACTTGAAAATAAATGGGGGTCGGTCTATTAAATGACCCATCTATGAAGCACCATTGGAGCAGTAGAAATGATTTTAAGAGTGGAAAATTACAATAATTTCAAAAAGTTTAAAAATATAGTAATAATCGTTATCCCACGATCCTCCTAGGCAAAAAATTTGTAGAATCGATAGAAGTTTTGCACAAAAAAATTTCAAAAAAATCGAAGAGTACAAACATTTTCAAAAATGAGATTTAAATTTTTAAACTTAAAAATCGCATACTAGAGCGCTTTTAAGAATTTTTTGGGGATTTTTTTTTTTAAAGTACGTAAAAAAACTAAAATTAAAAAAAAACAAGTAAAAAAGTTAAATTCGGCCTTGCCGAATGTAGAGATAACCCTCCACAATTTCTTAAAGATTATTGAAAAAACTTTATTTAAAAGGAAATTGCTTTTGAAAAAAAAAAAAATTTTTAAAAAAAATTTCCGCGAAAAAAAATTTGTAAAAAAAATCCGCGATTTTTTTCTTTTTTTGTCCAAAAATATATTCGTACTTGTTGAAATACCATTTGGTATTCAATTATGTTCACATAAGTCAACCAGCAGCCGAATTAAAGCATTTTGTATTTTTAGGTTATGTTGAATGTATTAAAATTTTTGAGGTGTCCTTACATTTTCGTTCATAACTTTTGAACCGCTGATCCGATATCGTTCAAATGCAATACCAAACTTCTCGGGAGAACTTCCAATAAATATGTTCAGTTTCAGTCAGCTCCGTGTAATATGTTGGCCATGATCACCATTTCCACAGACAGACGGAAAGACGCACAGACGGACAGACGGACATCGCTAGAATGTCTTAAAATCGATCGGGGATCAAGAATATATACACTTTATGGGGTCCCAGACCGATATTTCGATGAGTTACAAACGGAATGACAAACTTATATATACCCTCTATCACTAGAGTGGAGGGTATAAAAAAATGAAATTTGGACCATTATTGAAGAAGTCATGAGTAAAAGAAGTTTGAGTAAAGAAACAAACTACCAATTTATAAAAATTCGATATCTTTTGAACGGGTCATCAAAAAAATCTGAAAATTTACCACGAAGAAGTTTTCGAAGGGTATTAAAAACTGTAAACAAATTGGGAAAATCAAAAAAAAAAAATTTTCAAAGTGTCTGATTTGACATGGAATGCCCCATATAGAAATAGTTTCAAATTCTGAGAATTTTTTTTTATAGTCTCAGATTCTAAGTCTTAGATGCTGAGACATTTATCGTATAGAAAAAGTCGAAGACACTAAAACATTTTTGGTATAGAAAGTCTCAGATTCTGAGACATTTTTTGTATAGAAAAAGTCTCAGATTCTGAGACCTTTTTGTAAACTCAAACAATTATTATGGTAGATTCCACTACTTAAGACAGTTAAAACAACTACATTTGTTGTTGTTGAGATGTCTTCTACATTTTACGGTAAAATCAGCCTTAAATTATTGCTGTATTAACTTTTGTTTAACAACTACAAAAAAACGGTAAAAGCAACTTTAGTTGTTTTTTTCTGTAACTCAAATTGTCGGAACTTTTTTAATTAACACAAAAAAACTTCTAATTCCTGCTGCATCTGACACTTCCAATTCGTTCTAAACATCCGTTATTCTAAAAAGTTCTAGAAAATTATAAATTTTTTCATAGACTACAAACCACTACATAAAATAACTGTTACTACAGTGTAGTAATGTTTTTATACCATCCACTTAGTGATAGAGGGTATATATAAGTTTGTCATTCCATTTGTAACTCATCGAAATATCGATCTGGGACCCCATAAAGCAATGGTTCCCAACCTTTGATTCTCGCCCCACTGGGGGGCAATTTGAATTCTTCAGGGGGGCAACGAGCAAATTTTTAAGATTTTATTTTGTTAAATAAACTAAAAAAATATTATTTTAGGTGAATTATTTAGTTGATTGTTGAAAACTATTTCTAAAAACTTTGTTTATACGATGATTTTAACATCAAGTTTGCTTAACCACAATAAAGTTTTGAGTTTTAAAGCAAGTTTAAAAAATTTACAAATTGTTCTAGAGTGTAGGGGGGACATTGTAGTTTTTTTAACATAAAAGTGGGGCATGGCGCAAAAAAGGTTGGGAACCATTGCCATAAAGTATATATATTCCCGATCGATTTTAAGACATTCTAGCGATGTCCGTCTGTCCGTCTGTCTGTGGAAAATGCTGTCACGGACAAAATTTTGCACAGAAATTACTGAAACTTAACATATTTATTGGAAGTTTGGTATTGCATTTGAGCGATATCGGTCCAGCGGTTCAAAAGTTATGAACGAAAATGTAAGCACACCTCAAAAATATCAGTACATTCGACATAACCTAAAAATACAAAATGCTTTAATTCGGCTTCTGATTGACATATATGAACAAATTTGAACACCAAATGGTATTTAAACAAGTACGAACATATTTTTTGACAAAAAAAGAAAAAATCGAGGATTTTTTTTTACCAAAATTTTTTTCGCGGAAATTTTTTTTGTCAAAAAAATTTTTTTTTTCAAAAGTAATTTCCTTTTAAATAAAGTTTTTTGCATTAATCTTTTTGAAATTGTGGAGGGTATCACTACATTCGGCAAGGCCGAATTTAACTTTTTTACTTGTTTTTATTTATTGTTTAAAACGACTACAAAAAATAGTTGTTTGAGATTTTTTATACAAAAACAACTGAAATTGTAGTTGAAAACAACAACTACTTCTTACTTCACAAATGACCGTCATGTAGTAACTGCAATAACATTGCGTAATACCAAAAAATAAACTAGAGTTACCGACCATCATTCCTATATATTTCGGATATGCTGATTCGAATGGAGTTCTCTGTTTTTCGATGTTTGGTACAGTTTTCTTGCAAAATGTCATTAAAGGCTGGCTGATTTACACACAAAAAAAAAAATTTTTACAAAATTTTTTTTTTTTTTCAAAAATAATTTTTTACAAAAATTTTTTTTTTTACAAAAATTGTTTTTGCATTTTTCATACATTTGTGTATTCCGCCGAGTCGAGTTTTATTTTTTTTTCTTGTTTTTACTACATAAATATTTGTTTTTTCTAATATTCGGCTTCGGTTTGGCCGAATAGGGAAAATTTATCCAAATATTCGGCTTCGGCTTTTGCCAAAAAAGGTGTATTCGTTCGGCACTAATGATGTTTATAAGAATTAAAATTACTTTTTTTGCTAATTTTTGACTTTTTAAGTTAATCACCCGGTATTTAAGTGTATAATCTGGTACTTACCTTTTATGAACTAACCCAGTCAGAAAAATACAATCGCAAAAGCGTTGTGAAAGCGTTGTGAACGGTTGTACGAGCATTCTGTATACCAACTTCAAAGCGCCTTCAGATGATCCGAATGATAACATCGATCTACGCTAGGTTTAAAGCGTTTTAAAAGCGTTGTAAAAAAGTGCTTTGAGAACGTTTTTTTAAAGTCATCAAAGCGCTTTAAAAACCCAAAGTAAAGAATTTCTGTTTTAGTTCGGTTATAATAATTTGTTTGATACAAAGTGAAATCCGAAAAAAAAAAATTGTACTCCAAAAATTTTTCCAAAAAATTTTCGAAACAAGAAAATTAAAAAAAAAAATCTAAAAACATTTTTGATAATTTTTTTTTTACTTAAAAAACAAAAAAAAATATTATTCAAAAATAGTTTCGGAACTTAGAAATTTTTTTCAAAAAAAAAATCTAAAGAACTCTTACAACGCTTTTCGAATACTCTCGCAAAGCGTTACAAAAAAACGCTTTGAGATTGCTTTTTTTTGTTATAGTGCTTTCAGAACACTTTTCAAAAACGCTCGCAAAGCGTTTGAAAATAGCGTTTTGAGAACGCCTTTTTTTTTGTTACAGTGCTTTCAGAACGCTTTTTTTTTTAGAACCGTCGTCAATTTCTGCTTGGGAATATATCTGCAAATCAGAATGACCTCAAATAGTTTGATTTTTTCAATAAATAAAATAGAACAGATTTTTTTATATACACCATAACGATAACACAGCTCAACAAATCATGGGTTTTTAATTTCAGTATATATTTTATAGATTGTGACACTCTGAATTCAAATAAATTCAAAATTTTTCAACAAAAACCACCCGAGTAAAAATAATTTAATATGATCTTATATACTTTTATATAGTCATATTATTTGATATATGATCATGTGTGACACTATGTATTGCAAGATAAATTTATATAATAAATTTTGATGTGGGATTGTTTTAAGATATCGCCATACATAACTATATGTTGTAACATCTGGTCCCATGCATCATTTTAAATTTCTAAGTGTTTTATATAAAATTTTATATGCCTCCATTATTTTTTAATTTTTTAAGTGTTTTCCAAGAACATATTTTTATCGCAAATATTTTCAAAGTGTTTTATATAAAATTTCATATGACTTCATATTTTTTTATTTTTCTACGATTTTTCCAAGCACCACTTTTTTATCACGAATATTTTCTAAGTGTTTTATATAAAATTTTATATGACTCCATCTTTTAAATTTTTTCTAAGTTTTTTTCAAGGAACATTTTTTTTATCGCAAATATTTTCTAAGTGTTTTATATAAAATTTTATATAACTCCATTTTTTCTAAGTTTTTTCCAAGGACAAATTTTTTTGAAAATATTTTCTAAGTGTTTTATATAAAATTTAACATGACTTCATTTTTTGAAATTTTTCTAAGTTTTTTTCAAAAAACAACTTATTTTTATTATTTTAATTTTTCAACTTTTTATTAAAAACTAAAAACAAACATCCGATTTCTAAAATTGTATAAATTTTAATATAATTGGATATAATTTTATATCATTGGATTAGACCAAAACTCGTATCAATGTCGATATAAAGTTATATAAACTGATATTATTAGATATTATTCGATGAAACCATTTTTCGTATAAGATCGTATCAAAATAGGCACGAACCCATATTAAATTATATATTGTGTCATCCCGAGAAAAAAAGATCATATATAATTATATATAGTTTTATATATACATATATTATTTTGTAAAACTATATGTATTTTTTGTTGCAGCATATGTGATTTTATATATTTGCACTTCTAATTTGTTTCTTATATAAAATTATATAACAGAAAATATTGACTTTTATATAATAACATACGATTTAAAGTTCGTTTATATAATTACATATGAACTTTAAAATTCTGTCTTCCCGAGTAAAAAAGATCATATATAATTATATATAGTTCTATATATACATATATTATTTGATAAATCTATACCCGAGTAAAAAAGATCATATATAATTATATATAGTTTTATATATACATATATTATTTTGTAAAACTATATGTATGTTTTGTTGCATCATATGTGATTTTATATATTTGCACTTCTAATTTGTTTCTTATATAAAATTATATAACAGAAAATATTGACTTTTATATAATAACATATGATTTAAAGTTCGTTTATATAATTACATATGAACTTTAAAATTCTGTCTTCTTTTTTATATAATTTGATAAAACAAAATATTTGAAGAAATTTTATAAAAAACTTTATGCAACTGTTTTTAAATTATATGTTATCTTATATGAGTAAAATTTAAAAAAAAATCTAAGTCCTTTACATATAATTTAATATAACTTTTGATAATTTTTCTAAGTCCAAAAAAAAATTTAAATTTTCTAAGTCCCAAAATTTTAGGACTGATGCAAAATTGAAAAAAAAAAAATACAAAAAACTTTCTAAGTCCAGATGTTTTTTTTTTTTTTTTTTGAAAATTTTCAAAGTCCTAAAAATATTTTTGAAAATTTTTAAGTCCTGGAAACAAATTTTTTTGTCAATTTTTTGCGTTTTGGGGGAAAACATTTTTTTCTTATACAGTCGAACTCGGTTATAACGAACTCGGTTATAACGAATTCTCGGTTATAACGAACTAATTCTAAAGTCCCGACGTTTTGGCAGCAATTTTCACACAAAATACTTCTTTTATAACGAACTCGGTTATAACGAATCCTCGATTAAAACGAACTACTTATTATGGTCCCACGAACACAATTTCATATATATTTACCTTTTTATAACGAACTTCCATAACTATTTTGAAATTTGCTACAATTATGTTTACCAAACTCACAAATGGTTAGAAATTTTTGGTAAATATTATAATTTTAATAAAATTTGTTTATATTTTTAATGTTTTCATCCCAAAAAGTAGTTAATTTTCAAAAAAACGTAAAATAAAAAGAATTGGAACTTTTTTTTTTGGAAATAAAACTAGATTGATATAAAATATACCCCGCTTATAGCGAACTTCGCTTATAACGAACTATTTGTACTGGTCCCTCGGAGTTCGTTATAACCGGGTTTGACTGTATATAAATATATTTAATTATATATAATTGCATCAATTTTATACAAAAAAGGGTCCAATTTTCGCATATAACCATATAAAATTATATTAAAATTATATCAAATTTGATCAGATTTGATCAAATTTGATAAGTTTTTATATCGTTTTATCGACTCATTTTTCGCATTAAACTATATATGATTATATATGATGGCGTTATATAATTTTATATGAATATATATAATCTTTTTTACTCGGGATATCAATTTTTTTACTCGGGCAGTCATTAGAATGAATCTCTGCCAAAAAGCGCAAAAGAAAAATCAAATCAAATATACTCAAAAAAAAAAAAAAAACCTTGTCAAATTACTAGACAAAGTCTAGTAATCTTAGTTTACCAATATTTGACAGTTTTTCCTGTTTTTTAACAAATAATTTTATATTGAAATTTACAATTTTTTTTGGTAATTTTACAGTTTTTCTTGTAATTTCACAAATTTCTAAGATTTTTTACAAAAAAAGTCTAGTAAATTTACGAGAATTTTTTGTAAATGTTATTTTTCCAAAAAAGTTGTAAATTAACAATTTTATTGGTAAAAATTTTGTAAAATTACTAAAAAGCTCGTAATTTTTACTATAAATTCTCGTAAAATAGGAGGTAACAAAAAATCTAGTAAAATCACGAAAAATCTGTGTAAGTTTTATTGCATCAAAAAATTGTAAATTTACAATTTTATTGGTAAAAATCTTGTAAAATTACTAAATTATTGGTAAAAAGTTTGTTAAAAAAAGTTACAATCTTTTCTGGTAATTTTACAAGGTTTTGAGTGTACTTTTTGTTAATAATGTTTTCGTATTTTCATTAAAAATATTGTCATAGTTACAAATTATTTAATTTTATTAACAAATTGTGTTGTTGAATAAAAATTCAATTATTTTGTTTGTCAATACTTACAATAAACTTTTATGTTAATATGACAAAATTTTAATTGAAATTTAATCAACCATATATTTTTGTGTGTGGTCTCTAGAAAAGGTTATAATTTCGTAAAAATATTTGGAAACAATACCCACCCAAATCACTTATAAAAATTCCAACCAAAAAGAGTTTGTTGAGCGGTGTTAATACAGTTTTCTTCTTTTATTCTTTTATTTTTTTAATTTTTAAAATTTATTATTTTTACAACAGTTTCTTACACTTAACAATTATATTTTTTTTTACAAATTTTGATTATTTCTTTAAAATCCCAGCAAAATTTTCTGTTCCAAATAATCGGTTCCAGAACGCATCAAACTACCCTGCAACCGGTTCTACTTAACATTCCAGAATCAATGATTTTTGTTTGAAATTGTCCAGAAAGCAATCATTTTTTAGAGCAAGCACTTTTTTTGAAAAATAATTTTACATAGAAAATTTTGTTGTGATTACCGTAGAATATATTCAAGAATCTATTGAACCAGGAATTTGTTCCAAAAAATTTTCCTGGGATACAGTTTATTTTTTTTTTGTACTTTAAACATTAAATTATTTAAAACAAAGTGTGCTTGAGCTACTTAAACAATAAAATTTTAAAAATTCTTATTTACATTAACATTTAAGATCACTTTTTACAATAATAGTATTTAATACTGATCCCAGGAAAATTTTTCAGAACCGATTCCGATAACACTTGTTCTAGAACAGGTTCTTCGGTAATCAAACACTATTACATTTTAATTATTCAGAACAAGTTAAGTGAATATTATTGTGAAGTTTGTTCTATGCAATCTAAATTTCATAACATTTTGGTTCTCAGGAATTAAAAAAAAAATATGTGTCAAAAAAATTAAAAAATAAATATCATTTTTTTTTGTGTTCACAAAGAAAAACACGAAATTCTATGAAAATATCAGGATAAAATCGCGAAAATTGTTGATACGAAGGTAAGTAAATTAAATTTTAATTGTCTGGGTCGGGACAAATACTAATAAAATAATGTTTTTCGTTTTTGTTTGCAGAAAATTCATGTTCTGATGTATCTCTATTGCAAGGCCCAAAATGCAATTTTGGAGGCGAAAAAGGATGTATGTGTGTTAAAAAAATTAACATACGATGTCATATAGGATTATCTTTATCTTTTTTTAATAAATTAATGCAATTCAAAATATTTCTTTAATTCTCATTTCTGTTCTAAATTTTACTTCTAGAACCGGTTCCGAAGAACAAAAATGTGTTCCAATTTTGCTTACAAACACCTGTTGCTTTTGGGACAATCCCTTTGTAAAAAGAATCGGTGTTGCACAAGAATTAGAACAGGTTCTAGGGAAGTATAAGTTGTTCCACAATCGGTTCTTTGCAACCGAAAATTTTGCTGGGATACATTTAGTTTTATACATATGTAGCACATTTTTTTTTTAGCAGGGCACTATGTTAAAAATTTTCAAATTAAAAATTATCGTCCCGAGTAAAAAAGTTCCTATATAGTTGTATATAATTTTATAAACATCATATATGATTAAATAGAATTATATAGAATTTGATGCGAAAAATGAGTCGATAAAACTATATAAAATTTGATCAATGTTTCATATATTTTGCTAAATTTTTTATGTAATTTTATGCGAAATTTGGACCCCTATTTTTATATAATAATAGCAAAATTATATAATTAGATATAATTATATAAAAATATATAAAATTGTATAAAACTGTATAAAACTATATAAAGTTACATAAAATTATATCAAGTTTTATATAAATCATAAACTTTTGTTTTAATTATATATAATTATATATAATTTTATGTAACTTTATATAGTTTTATACAGTTTTATACAATTTTATATTTTTTTATATAATTATATCTTATTATATAAATTTGCTGTTGTTATATAAAAATAGGGGTCCAAATTTCGCATAAAATTATATAAACAATTAATCAAAATATATGAAACATTGATCAAATTTTATATAGTTTTATCGACTCATTTTTCGCATCAAATTCTATATAATTCTATTTAATCATATATGATGTTTATAAAATTATATACAACTATATAGGAACTTTTTTACTCGGGGTTACACAATTTTGTAGAAAAATTTAAAGAAATTCTAAGAAAATTGAGCTAGTTATCGATATATAAATAACATATACTATATTCTATAGAATATTGTTCGTTATCGATTTATCGATAATATACAAAAAACTTAAAGAAGATTTTTCGCCATCGTTAACTATCAATTTCTTATCAATTTTTATTATCGATATAACGACAACTAACACAATTTTCGCTAGAAATTTTTTTTGTTATATTTCGATATATCCATAAATCGAAACACCGATAACTAAGAAAATTTTCGACAGAAGAACTTTCTGTTTGGAAGTTTTGTGTTATCGATAACTAGATGAATTTTCTACAGAAAATTTTGTGTTATCGATATTTCGATAACTATTACAATTGTTTATAGAAATATTGTGTTATCGATAACTAACAATCTATACCATAGAAAATTTGGTGTTATCGATATATCGATAACTAACAAAAATTTCTATAGAAAATTTTGAGTTATCGATACATCGATAGCTAACACATATATATATAAAAAGGTTTTTTGTTATCGATAGAAAATTTTGTGTTATTAATGTATCGATAACTAACACAATTTTCTATAGAAATTCTGTTAGTTATCGATATATCGATAGCTTACACAATTTTCTAAAGAAAATTGTGCATTATCTATATATCGATAACTAACAGAATTTTCTATAGAAAATTTTGTATTATCTATATATCGATAACTAACAGAATTTTCTATAGAAAATTTTGTGTTATCGATATATCGATAATTAACACAATTTTCTATCGAAAATTTTGTGTTATCGATATATCGTTAACTAAGACAATTTTCTGTAGAAAATTATGTGTTATCGATATATCGATAACAACACAATTTTCTATAGAAAATTTTTTGGTATCGATATATCGATAACTAACACAATTTTCTATAGAAAATTTTGTGTTATCGATAACTAATACGATTTTCTACATAAAATTTGGTGTTATCGATATATTTATAACGAACACAATTTTCTATAGAAAATTTTTTGTTATCGATACATCGATAACGAACACAATTTTCTATAGAAAATTTTGTGTTGTCGATGTATGCATATCTAACACAATTTTTCATAGAAAATTTTGTGTTATCGATATATAGATAACTAAGACAATATTCTATAGGAAATTTTGTGCTATCGATACATCGATAAAAAACACAATTTTCTATAGAAAATTTTGTGTTATCGATGTATCAATAAATGGAAAATTTTGTGTTATCGATATATCGATAACTAACACAATTTTCTATAGAACATTTCGTGTAATCGATATACCGATAAATAACACGTTTTTCTATAGAAAATTTTGTGTTATCGATACATCGATAACTAACACAATTTTCTATAGAAAATTTTGTGTTATCGATATATCGATAACTTACAAAATTTCCTAAAGAAAATTTTGTGTTGTCGATGTATTCATATCTAACACAATTTTCTATAGATATCGATATATCGATAACTAACACAATTTTCTATAGAAAATTTTGTATTATCTATATATCGATAACTAACAGAATTTTCTATAGAAAATTTTGTGTAATCGATATATCGATAATTAACACAATTTTCTATAAAAAATTTTGTGTTATCGATATATCGATTACTAACACAATTTTCTATAGAAAATTTTGTGCTATTGATACATCGATAACTCACACAATTTTCTATAGAAAATTTTGTGATATCGATATATCGATAACTAACACAATTTTCTATATAAAATTTTGTGTAATCGATATATCGATAACTAACACAATTTTCAATATAAAATTTTGTGTTATTAATATGTCGATATTTAACACAATTTTCTATAGAAAATTTTGTGTTATCGATATATCGATAACTAATACAATTTTCTACATAAAATTTGGTGTTATCGATATATCGATAACGACCACAATTTTCGATTAAAAATTTTGTGCTATCGATATATCGATAACTAACACAATTTTCTATTGAATATTTTGAGTTATCGATACATCGATAACTAACTCAATTTTCTATAAAAATTTTTTTGTTATCGATATATCGATAACTAGCACAATTTTCTATAGAAAATTTTGTGTTTCGATATATTCATATCTAACACAAATTTTCATAGAAAATTTTTGTGTTATCGATATAACGATAACTAAGAAAATTTTCTATAGAAAATTTTGTGATCTCGATACATCGATAAATAACACAATTTTCTATAGAAAATGTTGTGTTATCGATGTTTTAATAAATGGAAAATTTTGTGTTATCGATATATCGATAACTAACACAATTTTCTATAGAAAATTTTCTGTTATCGATATACCGATAAATAACACGTTTTTCTATAGAAAATTTTGTGTTATCGATACATCGATAACTAACACAATTTTCTATAGAAAATTTTATGTTATCGATATATCGATAACTAACACAATTTTCTGTACAACATTTCGATAACTAACACAATTTTCCACAGAAAATTTTTTACTAAAACAATTTTCTATTGAAAATTTTGGTTATCGATATATCGACAACTAACACAATTTTCTATAGAAAATTTTGTGTTATCAATATACTGATAACTAACACAATTTTCGATAGATAATTTTGTGCTATCGATATTTCGATAACTAACACAATTTTCTATAGAAAACTTTTTGTTATCGATAAATACCACAATTTTCTATAGAAAATTTTGTTTTATCGATAAATTCCACAGTTTTCTATAAAAAATTTTGTGTTATCGATGTATCGAAAACTAACACATTTTTCTATAGAAAATTTTAGTAATCGACATTTCGATAACTTACACAATTGTTTATAGAAAATTCCGTGTTATCGATATAACGATAACTAACACAATTTTCTATAGAAAATGTCGGTTTTTCGATATATCGATAACTAACACCATTTTTTATAAAAAATTTTGTGTTATCGATAACTAACTATATTTTTAGAAAATTTTTGTTTTATCGATCGAATGTGGTTTTTTCGATATATTGATAACTAACATCATTTTCTATAGACAATTTTGTGTTATAGATATATCGATAACTAACATTATTTTCTATAGAAAATTTTTGTTTTATTGATCGAATGTGGTTTTTTTGATATATCGATAACTAACATAATTTTCTATAGAAAATTATGTGTTATCGATATATCGATAACTAACAATATTATCTATAGAAAATTTTTGTTTTATCGATAACTAACACAATTTTCTATAGAAAATTTTGTGTCATTGATGCATCGATAACTAACACAATTTTCTATAGAAAATTTTGTATAATCAATATATCGATAACTAACACAATTTTCTTTAGAAAATTTTGTGCAATCGATATATCGATAACTATCACAATTTTCTATAGAAAATTTTTGTTTTATCGACGAATGTGGTTTTTTTGATAAATCGATAACTATCGATGTATCGATAGCCAACAATATTCTCTATAGAAAATTTTTGATTTATCGACAACTAACACAATTTTCTATAGACAATTTTGTGTTATCGTTATATCGATAACTAACACAATTTTCAATATAAAATTTTGAGTTACCGATATATCGATAACTAACACCATTTTTTATAGAAGATTTTGTGTTATCGATATATCGATAACTAACTATATTTTAAGAAAATTTTTGTTTTATCGATCGAATGTGGTTTTTTCGATGTATTGATAACTAACATCATTTTCTATAGACAATTTTGTGTAATAGATGTATCGATAACTAACAATATTTTCTATAGAAAATTTTTGTTTTATTGATCGAATGTGGTTTTTTCGATATATCGATAACTAACATCATTTTCTATGGAAAATTATGTGTTATCGATATATCGATAACTAACAATATTATCTATAGAAAATTTTTGTTTTATCGATAACTAACACAACTTTCTATAGAAAATTTTGTGTTATCGATACATCGATAACTAACACAATTTTCAATATAAAATTTTGTTTTATTGATATATCGATAACTGCCACAATTTTTTATAGAAAATTTTGTGTTATCGATATATCGATAACTAACACTATTTTCTATAGAAAATTTTTGTTTTATCGATCGAATGTGGTTTTTTTGATAAATCGATAACAAACACCATTTTCTAAAGAAAATTTTGTGTTATCGATATATCGATAGCCAACAATATTTTCTAAAGAAAATTTTTGTTTATCAATAACTAACACAATTTTCTACAGAAAATTTTGTGTTATCGATACGGCGATAACTAACACAATTTTCAATATAAAATTTTGTGTTATTAATATATATATCGATATTTATCACAATTTTCTATAGAAAATTTTGTGTTATCGGTTTATCGATAACCAACACAATTTTCTATAGAAAATTTTGTGTTATCGATAGATCGATAACTAAGACAGTTTTCTATAGACAATTTTGTGTTATCGATATATCGATAACTACGGAAATTTTCTATAGAAAATTTTGTGTTATTGATATATCGATAACTAAAATAATTTTCTATAGAAATATTTGTGTTATCGATATATTTATAACTAACACAATTTTCTAAAGAAAATTTTGTGTTATCGATATATCGATAACTAACACTATTTTCTATATTTTTCTGTTGTGTTTGTAATCGATATATCGATAACACTAAATTTTCTATAGAAATTTGTGTTAGTTATCGATATATCGATAACTAACACAATTTTTTACATTTTTCTATATATCGATAACTAACACAATTTTCTATAGAAAATTTTGTGTTATCGATATATCGATAACTAACACAATTTTCTCTTGAAAATTTTGTGTTATCGATATATCGATAACTAACACAAATTTCTAGAGATCATTTTATTTTATCGATATATATATAACTAACACAATTTTCTATAGAAAATTTTGTGTTATCGATATATCGATTACAAACACAACAGAAAAATATAGAAAATAGTGTTAGTTATCGATATATCGATAACACAAAATTTTCTTTAGAAAATTGTGTTAGTTATAAATATATCGATAACACAAATATTTCTATAGAAAATTATGTTAGTTATCGATATATCAATAACACAAAATTTTCTATAGAAAATTTCCGTAGTTATCGATATATCGATAACACAAAATTGTCTATAGAATAACTAAGACAATTCTCTTTAGAAAAATTTGTGTTATCGATAACACAATGTTTTTCTTAGAAAATTTTCATTTATCGATATTTCAACAATTTTTCTTAACTGGTGCCTGCCTCTTGAATATACTCATCTTACTTAAGTTTAAAACTTTACAAAAGTATTTTTATTTTAAAGTCTATCCTTCAAATTCATAAAAGTTACAAGAGGTTTATAAAATGTTTATAAAGAAAATTTTGTATGGAAATTCGACAAATAAACCTGTTATTAAACGCTTTTGTTTTTTATGAATTTGGACGTATATATTTAAATACTGACCAAATATTTACACAAGGAAGGTAACCTAGTTGTTGTGCCCGTATTTTGGCTAAGTTTCGTTGCCCAGAGAAATTTTTTTTTTCGAGAATTCTTTAAATATTTCAATCACTTTAAATTAAACTGATCTGTTGTATTTTAGTTTCGTAAAATATTTTGCACAGTGCTTCGTTTACCTTTAAAAGCATCTTTGATATTAAATTAACTTCAAACCCGATTTATCCAACTTAGTTTACCTTCCCTATTAGCTAAACTACATTTATCCTAGTACATGCAGAGAAAACACTTGATTGTGACAATCATGGAAAATGTCTTGATAAAACGATTGATAATTTTATCACATCTATGATTTACAGTTCATATTATGATTCTAGCGGATCATAATGAGAAAATAACAAACATTTGAAATCACTTATATTTTTAAATAACCAAAAATATTCATAGTTCTTAAGAACAGTTATTTTTATAATTCTATGCAATCATATTTCAAAGATATCAAAAATTTGAGATCACTTATATATTTGAATTTTAAAAATTTAACTTAATTTAAAAAATGTAGCTTAAATTTGAGATCACTCATACCTTTAACCGACAACTGCTTTTAATACAATCAAAAAATGAAATTTGTATACTCTTAGAGGATCATAGTTTGATAATCACAATCATATTTCTTCACAAACCATTGATAATTTTATCACATCTATGATTATAGCGTTTATATTGTGATTCTAGCGGATCATATTGATAAAATATCAAACATTTGAGATCACTTATGTTTTAAAAGAACTAATAAAAAGCATAGTTATTAAGAACAGTTATTTTTATCAGTCTATGCAATCATATTTCAAAGATACCAAAAATTTGAGATCACTTATATTTTTGAATTTTGAAAATTTAACTACGTTTAAAAAATTTTGCATAAATTTGACATCACTCATACTTTTAACCGACAACTGCTATTAATACAATCAAAAAATGAAATTTTTATACTTTCTTACAATCATAGTTTGATTATCACAATCATATTTCTTCACTGCATGTGTGTTCACATTATATTACATTGGACAATACACAAACAAATATTGTGTGTGTATACGTATAAATATATTAAAGTGAGAATGTGTGTGTGTGTTTGTGTATATTTAAAGTTTACAATATTGTATCGGCCTTTAAGACCACCGTCATTGTACCTCACCTTTTATCATTTAGTATTACACCACTCTGTGCAATACCTACAACTGATGGTGATGTTGATGATGATAACTTTGAACGACCATTATCGCCAGCAATACCACCAATACCATTATGTTGATGCTGTTGATGCTGGTGGTGTTGATGTAATTGCATTGTGGATTGACGACGATAACCACTGCCTGTCGTTGTTAGACGTCCTCCTCCTCCTCCTCCCATACCATTTGTATTATTATTGTTGTTAATGCCTCCTGCGCCACTAGCACAAGTCGTTGCATTATGTATATGTACCGATGCACGATTATAATTGGTTGTGGATCGCATGGACATATTAACAATACTAGTATCCATCATACCGGTAGCTGTGGAATGTTGTCTCAAGCGCGTTTGTCTTTTAACACAAAAACAACACAGATATTGATTGAAATGTGCACGAAATGCTCCTGATACACAATAGAGCGCCACTGGATTTAGACAGGAATTCAAAAAGCTATGGAAGATAGAAAAAAATTGGAAAATGTTACAATAATAGGACATTTTTAAATTAGTAACACTGTGCAGCAAAAATTACGTGTCATTGAAAATATTACAAATGTGCGCACTGGGAAATGAACTCCCGTGTAAAAATTGGTTAGATCCTATCTTATATGGTTATATCTATTCATATATGATCGTATCTGATTGTATATAAAGATATCTAAAATGGCCAAATATCGAGATCTTGTTGCATCTCGGATTTGGTCAACATTCCCGATTAAAAAAAAAGTAATATGGCGCCATATATCATTTGATCCCAAAAATGGAGGAATTTGATATAATTAGATATAATTAGATTCAAAAATTTAACGGTAAATATCCAATTTGATATCGAGATCTAATAAGATATAATATATATATGGGGCATTCTATGTCAAATCGGACACTTTCAAAATTTTTTTTTTTAGATTTTTCCAATTTGTTTACAGTTTTTAGTACCCTTCGAAAACTCCTTCGTGGCAAATTTTTATATTTTTTTGATGACTCATTCAAAAGATATCGAATTTTTAAAAATTGGTAGTTTGCTCCTTTACTCAAAGTTCTTTTTCTCATAACTTCTTCAATAATGGTCCAAATTTTATTTTTTTTTTCAAAATTTTTGTTTTTTCTTAAAAGCGTTCTAGTATGCGATTTTTAAGTTTTTAAATTTAAATCTCATTTTTGAAAATGTTTGTACTCTTCGATTTTTTTTAAATTTTTTTGTGTAAAACTTCTATCGATTCTACAAATTTTTTGCCCAGGAGGATCGTGGGAAAACGATTATTACTATTTTTTAAAATTTTTTGAAAAAAATTTATTGTAATTTTTTAATCTTAAAATCTTTTCTACTACTCCATTGGTGCGTCACAAAGGGGTCATTTATGTGACCGACCCAATTAATTTTTACGTCTTAACATTTCTTTGGAACAAACTAATACCCTATCTCCAATTTATAAGGGGGCTCCCACACAAAACGACATTTTTTAAAATTTGCTCCAACCACTCTAACTGCCCTAATAGTGCCCTTAGAGCAACAACCTACAATATTTTTTTAGTTCAAACATTTTCTCTGAACACACCTACCCTCTATCTATAATTGTTAAGGCGGTCCCCATACATTTTTTTTATTTTTTGTAAATTTGTTTTATTTAATTAGCTTCTACCGGTCCAATGGTGCGTCCGAGAGGGGTCATTAGTGAGACCGATCCCCATTTATTTTTACCCTCCAACATTTTTGTAAAACATACCTACGCCCTATCTCATCTCTCTAAGAAGGCTCCCATACAAATAACAGTTGGAGCAAATTTTGAAAAATTTAATTTTGAATGGAAGCCTACTTAGCGAGTGGAGATAGGGCTGTGGTATGTTTTACAAAAATGTTTGAGGGTAAAGATAAATGGGGGTCGGTCTCAATAATGACCCCTCTCGGACGCACCATTGGACCGGTAGAAGCTGATTAAATAAAACAAATTTTCAAAAAATAAAAAAAAATTGTATGGAGATCGCGTTAACAATTAGAGATGGAGGGTAGGTTTGTTCAGATAAAATGCTTGGACTAAAAAAATATTGTGCGTCGGTTATACATTTTGTTGCTCTAAGGGCACTATTAGGGCAGTTAGAGCGGTTGAAGCAAATTTTAAAAAATGTCGTTTTGTGTGGGAGCCCCCTTAGAAATTGGAGATAGGGTATTAGTTTGTTCCAAAGAAATGTTAAGACAAAAAAATCAATGGGGGTCAGTCTTATAAATGACCCCTCTATGACGCACCACTGGAGCAGTAAAAATGATTTTAAGATTGAAAAATTACAATAATTTTTTTTTCAAAAAATTAAAAAAAAATAGTAATAATCCTTATCCCACGATCCTCCTGGGCAAAAAATATGTAGAATCGATAAAAGTTTTAAACAAAAAACTTAAAATACGCATACTAGAGCGCTTTTAAGAGTTTTTTGGGATTTTTTTTTTAAAAGTACGCAAAAAAACAAATTTTTGAAAAAAAAAAAATTAAATTTGGACCATTATTGAAGAAGTTATGAATAAAAGAAGTTTGAGTAAAGGAACAAACTACCAATTTTAAAAAAATCGATATCTTTTCAACGGGTCATCAAAAAAATCTGAAAATTTACCATGAAGGAATTTTCGAAGGGTACTAAAAACTGTAAATAAATTGGGAAAATCTAAAAAAAAAAAATTCAAAGTGTCCGATTTCACGCCGTATTCCTTTTTTTTTAGTCGGGGGGGGGGGGGGGGGGGGTTTTTTTGCAACATATTAACCTTCTAAGTGTCATTTTAGGGGTCATTTTATTCCTTTTTTAATAACATAAACTTAGAAGTCTAATAAATTGTCCATTTAAAGGGTTAAAATGGTCTACAAATATTTTCCTCATAAAATTTCACTAGTGGTTTTCAAAGATTGATAGCTTGTGCGCTAATATTAGCGAACTTTATTTTTTTTTTTTTGCTCACAATCCAAATACTTTTTCGTGTTAAACAGTGTACTTGCATTTCCCGTTGCTCTTATTTGGGTTTTTTTACTTGTTGTACGGTGTAATTGAATTAGAGATAATGCATATTCATTGAACATTAATCAATATTGAATGGTGTCAACACAGTAGGTATGAATAACTATGCCAAATTTTTGACGTAAACAGAATCTGATAGATTCTTAACCAAAGTTTGAGATCACTGACAAGTTAAACCATCATTAAATATTTGAGATCACTCTAGCTTAGGAAAAATAAGATCACTCAAATTTAGGAAAAAATTCTCCAGAATCTGAGATTTTTTCTGTGAGACAAATATCTCAAAATCTGAGAATTTTTCTATAGGGACAATTTTTCAGTATCTAAGAATTTTACTGTAGGAAAAATGTTGCAGAATTTGAGAATTTTTCTATAGCATGATAAACAAATTAAGCTAAAATTAATCAAAATAACTAAAATTTGAGATCACTTATGTTTTGAACCAACATTTTATGTTTATAATTAGTTTTTTTTTTTTGTTAAATCTCTACATTTTTGTAAAAGATCGAAGCATTCTAAACAAATTTAGCCAAACTAAGCAAAAATAATTTGTGATCACTGATAATTTGAACCAATATCAAATATTTGAGATCACTCAGGTTTTGAACAAAGATTTTATAGCTTTGTTAATATTTTTTTTTTTTTTTTGCTGACTGGGTTTAATTACATGATTTTTAAAACATTAAAAATATATAAACATAATATATAAATAATATGCAAAGAAAGATTTTTTAAACATTACATTTTAAGTTTTTAAAACAAAAGTTAAGATCACCCATGTTTTGAATCAAAATTTATTACAAATTTAAATTTTTTTTGTCATTATTTTTTTTTTTTGTAAAAATTTAACATGATAAACAAGTTTAGAAAAAAGTTTAACAAAGATAACTAAACTTTGAGATCACTCATGTTTCTTACGAACATTTAATATTTTTAAAGCATTATATTGTTTTTTGATAAACTTAGCATTCTACACAAACTCTGTTAAATTTTGCAAAGAAAACTCAAATTTGAGATCACTTATACTTTCAACGAACAGTTAATACATAAGGCATATTTTTTAACATGAATTTTTTGGAAGCGCCTATTATGCCAATATTAGCAAAGATTGCTAAAATTTGAGACATCTCAATTTTGTTAACTCACGTTTGAATCTTTTTTTTTACAAAAAACATTACATTTCTAGCCTTTTTAAACAAGTTTTATCAAATTTAGCTAAAGTTTGAGATCGCTCATGTTTTAAAACAACATTTGGCATTTTTATAAAAATTTGTTTCAACATTAAATTTTTTCAAAGATACTAATCATGATTAACAAATTTAAGAAAATTTAGCAAATATAACAACAATTTGAGATCACTTATGTTTTAAAACAAAATTTGTTATTTTTATAAAATTTTTTTCATTTTCGAAGTTCTATGACAGACAAATTAAGCCAATAATAGCAGAGATAACTAAAATTTAAGATCACTCATACACTCAAAATAAATTCTCTGTCCAATCAGCAGAAAAATCTGCTGAAAATACACCCATTTTGAGCCATATGAGAAATCTGCTGATTTTAGCAGACACGGTTTGCTAAATATCTGTCATAAGAGGTGAATAAATATAACAAGAAAAAAAAAAAAAAACATTCGCCGCCAATCAGCATCGAACTCGCCACCTTCCGATTTGAAAGTACACTTCTTAACCACTACGCTACGGAGGCTTATACTTTTATCTGGCGTTTTAGTTATTAAATATGTGTGTTGTTCTACAGCAGAGAAATCTGATTTTAGCAGAAATATCTGCTGATTTTAGCAGAAAAATCAGCTGATTTTAGCAGAACAATGTGCTGATTTCAGCAGAACAATCTGCTGATTTCAGCAGAGCAATCTGCTGATTTCAGCAGAACAATCTGTTCTGCTGTTTTATACTCTCCACTCTAGTGATAGAGGGTATATATAAGTTTGTCATTCCGTTTGTAACACCTCGAAATATTGGTCTAGGACCCCATAAAGTATATATATTCATGATCCTCCATCGATTTTAAGACGGTCTAGCGATGTCCGTCCGTCCGTCTGTCTGTCTGTCCGTCTGTCTGTTGAAACACGCTAACTTTTGAAAGACTTTACGGAGGCTCCTGAAGTTTGGCATATATGTTGGGCATGTACCTGGTCAGGTTGGTATTGCAATCCAGCGAAATCGGTCCAGTGGTTCAAAAGTTATGAGCAAAAGACTGAATTTCGGCAAAGGTATTTCGTGAATTTACTAGACAAAAAACACGCTAACTTTCGAAAGACAATTCTGATGATGCTGAGGCTTAGAATATATCCTTTTCGTTCCTCTGGCCTAGTTCTTATTGAATTTCATCCAAATCGGTCTAGTGGTTCAAAAGTTATTAGCAAAACCGTGAATTTCAGATTAGCTTTACATTAAATTCACGTGTTGAAAACCCGTTAAACATGTTTTAAAAACATTGGTCACAAAAATATTTTACAACGTATTTTTGTCACTAAAAAATATTTTTACACAAAAACAAAAAAAAAATACACTCGAAAAAAATTTTACACTCAAAAAAAAAAAAAATTGTAATTTTTTTTTTTAAATTAGTTAAAAAAAAAATTACTATCACTTAAAAGGGCATTGTGGCGGGTATTCATAGCTTCGGCCAAGTCGAATTTAACTTTTCTACTTGTTATTCAGATCAGTGATCGATTCTAAGAAATTCTAGCGATGTTTGTCTGTTTGTCCGTCTGTTGAAATGGTGATCACGGCCAAAGTATTAAACAGATATGACTAAGACTTTGCATATTTACTTGTTGGGTATTGCATTTGAATGAAATCGGTTCAGCGGTTCAAAAGTTATTAAATAAAATGTAAGAACACCTCCAAAATTTTGGTACATTCAACATAACCTAGAAATACAAAATGCTCTAATTCGGCTGCTGGTTGACGCATGTAAACGGAATTAATCACCGAATGGTATTTAAACAAGTACGAACATATTTTTTGACAAAAAAAGAAAAAATCGCGGATTTTTTTTTTACCAATTTTTTTTTCGCGAAAAATTTTTTTTTCAAAAGTAATTTCCTTTTAACAAAAGTTTTTTGGAATAATCTTTTTGAGATTGTGGAGGGTATCACTACATTCGGCAAGGCCGAATTTAACTTTTTTACTTTTTTTTATTTTGCTTTGAAATTATTTTATGAAATCAGCTCCAACCGCTTTAATGGTGCCTCCTAGAGTGTTCAAAAGTGAGACTGACCCCCATTATTTTTACTCCTCAACATCTTTTCTGAACATACCTCTTTGGAGGGCTCCCTTACAAAATGACATTTCTATAAAATTTGCTCCCACCGCTCTAACTGCCCCAAGAGTGCCCCTAGAGGAGTCAAATGTATAACAGACCCCCAATAGTTTTTTAATCTAAAAAAATTTACAGAACATATCTACCTTCTATCTTTAAGTGTTCCAATTTTTTTTTAAATTGTATGGGGACCCCTTTAACGGTTTAAGATAGAGAGTAGATAAGTTCTGAAAAAGTGTTGAGCTTGAAAAACTATTGGGGGTCGGTCATACATTTGACTCCTCTAGGGGCACTCTTGGTACAGTTTGAGCTGTGGGTGAAAATTTTATAGAAATATCATTTGTATGTATCTGCTTTCATATTAACTAATTCATGTTTAACTGCAATCCATAAAACTGTGCCTTAGACTATAATTAAATTTTGGTCAAGAGTCAATTCGTGTGCTCAACAGAATTTTGGTGGGCATTGTTTTCATATCAATTTATTAAATTAAATTATTTGTTCAATCATGTGTGTCTCAGTCATTCATGCTTTCAGTCAGTCATTCAATCAATTGATTGATTTTATATAATTTAATAACAATTAGCAAAAAAATAA